>CM021739.1:18464863-18559009 GCA_011075105.1 Heteronetta atricapilla | reverse complement strand
AAAAAAAAAAAAAAAAAAAAAAAAAAAAAAAAAAAGCCTAACCCTGGAACGAGCTATTTTTGCCAAAGCTCCACTTTGTCCTGGAAGCTCCCTTCTCTCTTCTCCGTCGCCCAGCGCTGCGGGCCGCCTCCTCCCCTCCTGTCTCTCTCTGTCTCTGCCTCTCCCCGCTCCGCCGCCCTTTAACGCGGAGCCGCCCCGGAGCTGTCCCCTCGCCCGGTGCTGGGGGGAGGCGGCGCGGCCCGAGGCGGCGGCGGCTGCGGGGCCGCCGGGCGGGGAGCGCCGCGGGGCGGAGCGGGGCCGGGCCGGGAGGAGCCGAGCGGGGCCGGGTCGGGCCGGGAGGAGTCGGGAGGAGCCGAGCCTCGTCCCGCCGCCGCCGCATCCCCCCCCCGGCCGCAGGGGGAGCGCCGCCAGCCGGGGCCGTGCGGAGCCCCCCCCCCGAGCATCGGGGCCGGCGGGAGGGCCGGGGAAGCGCGGCCCCGCCGGGGCCTGACGGCTTCCGCTGCAGCAATTAAAAAAAATAATTAAAAAATAATAATTAAAAAAAATAATAGCGAGCGTGGTGATGATAAAAATAAAAATAAATCGGAGCGTGCCTGAGGCAGAGCACGAGAAAAGCCGGAGCTGGCGCACGGAGCCTCCCGAGTTTTGCTGCCTCGCCTGGCAGGAGGCTGCGCCCCGCTGCTGCGGCTGCAACCGGGCTGGAGGCTGCTGCCCGCCGGTGCCGCCGGGAAACTTCAGCAGCCCCGAGCCGTAGGGACGCAAAGGCAGCTTTCCTGTCTCCCCTGGAGGTTGGCGGTGTGCTGGGGCCAGGCCCTGCACCGAGGGCCACGTAGGGAAAGTAAAGGTGACCCCGCGTGCTCCACGCAGAACATCCGGATGCTCATGTTCCACTGACCATACTGCAAAACGTGACGACAGAAAGAAGCCAGCTAAACATATGTCAAGTGCATGACAATGTTTTTCTGTGTGTACTAAAGACGCTACCAGAACGGAATCAATTGGGTAATAGCCCGTGCGTGCAAAATTCTCACCTTGTAAACGGGCACAACAGGCCTGTGAAATCCTGCAGGTGCCACCTGTGTTATCTTGGATCCAGCCTTCACCACCTCAAACCTTAAACTTTGCATCTGCTAAAGCATTTGCTTCACTGCAAGTTTCTGTCCCACCTAGTGTATCCATGTTCAGTAGTACAGGAAACATCTCATGGCTTGCATTTGCTACATAGCATAATTTCTTGGCTCTGAGCTCACAAGTTTTACTGTTAAACTACATAAAACTTTATGGACTGACCAGAGCAATGCAAAAAGGATTTCTCATCCCTGAACATTTGTATCATCATTTCAGCTAACTGAATGCCTTTTTGAAGTGTTCCTATTCAGTAAAAAAAGGGGGGTTGCAGAACATGAGTCTGTAAACTTGTCAGTGATGCCACCACCAAAATCTTTTATTCTATCTTTAATATTTTATCTTTTTTGTTTTGCTTAAACTTGGGTGTTTTATCTTTTAGGTAGTAAAAGTGACAGTTGTTTTCTTACATCCAGTGAATATGCATCCAACTCACTATAATTTTCAGAGCAGCCTAAGAGTTTAACCACATATTGGTGACAAAAAAGAAATACAAAATAAATAATTCTTTGCCTACTCACCATAAGTTACTTTGAAAATCTCAGTCAAGAGCTGATGAGCTTAAAATACTCCTTTAGCATTGTCCGTACATACATGTCCATGCAGTTAGGCATACTTTCCTGTGAAATCCTGCATCATGCAGTTGACTGTACTTACAAAGATGGAAAGATCAGATTTGAATTATCATGGTTTTACTTGAAGTGTAAAATACTGATTTTATGGAGAGAGATATGTGGCTACATTTTTGCTTAAATTAGAAGAAAATTCATGTATAGCTGAAAAATAGCCACTCCTATTGAAACTTAGAGCCTCGGTGTCTTTGCTGTTTATTGAACAGAGATGGATTAGGCTAATAATCTTTCAGTAGTCTTGAACTTGCACTCTTGTGCTGGCTGCACTGTCCCTTCCTGGGCTAGTGTGCAAGTTTTATTTATTTACTTTGCTTTTGTTTTGTTGTTTATTTTCTTTTTGCTGTTTGCTTGCTTTTTTCATCAGGTGGAAGCTGGGGTAAATTTGTCAATGCCAGTATATAATAATATAAATATACATATATATATATATATAAATCAAAATACATACATAATGATTTAAAGTTTTCCTACATGTTAGAAAGAACTACACTTACAGTGCAATAATAGTTAATCCAGGAGTTATTATTCATGCCATGTTATTTCCGGATGAGAGACGAAGACTGTTAGAATTTGGCAAGATAAAAACGCTAGATATGAAATTGTACGGTATAGTGTGTTTTGAAGTAGACATTTTTTCTTAATTCACCAGAAGCAGAGGCATCAATTTCTCCGTATGTTGGTACAGTGGCATAATGATGCCACATTTTGGCAGGATCTGGCAGATCCAGGACAGCCAAGTGGATCCAGCTTTTTCCTTTTGCCTTATCAGGGAGCTAAATCACTTGGCACTGGTCAGTAAGAGGAGCAGGCTGGCACAGCAGCAGGCAGTGCAGCGCAGAGACAGAGGGAGATGCACGCAGAGATAGCTGGATGGCAGCGGTTTCTTCTTGAGGAGCTGTTCTTTAAATATCTTTCGGTGCAAATCACACCCATGCACACTGTGCTGTGCTTCCCCAAGTGTAGACTCTGCAACTTCTCCAGCTATTTACTAGAGGAAGCTTCAGCAAGCTTGTTTCTCTCCCCATCTAATCGGTGAATAATGTTTATTGCTTGGTTATAAATAAAATCTCAGAAATGTGCTCTGGGGGATGGGGCAGAAGGTATTAGTTTGCAGTTCTGAAGCATTAATATAAAGGCATGTTATTTACAGCTTTAAAAAAGGTGAGTGCCAGCATCCATGCTGTTTATGACTCTGCTCTACATGTGACTGCAAAGGTCTGTTTTGTTATAGGGAGTGTTTAATCACACAGAGTCCACTTGCCTAAAATGGTTTAAAAACATTTCCTTGATTCTGTGAAAAACATTTTTCTCTTGTGGTCCCTTTTATGGCAGTCGGTGTGCCTGCATTAGGACTTGAACCAGGGATGTCTGTGTGCTGTGAGCTCTCAGAGCTTTGCTGTTTGTTATGGCAAAAATGGGAAAAATCATGGTAAAAAAAATATGAAAGTCATAATGTTTGTTAAGAAAAAGAAGAGTCACCATATGGCTCAACAGATTTTAATTAATATTAAATTGCCAGGGAAAAAAATGCAAAAAGTCAAATAAAAATCCTTTATTTTACAAATAAATGCTTTGAATTTGTTTCCAAATACTTTTATGGGGAACTTAGGATAACCAAGAAGCTTAGAGATGGCAATGGGAGTGCAAGGGCATTTTCAGAGATACGGGAGTGCATGAAGTGTTTCTGGGGGTCTGGTAGCTACCTAGTTACTCTCAAAAATTTGACATTTAACTCCCACTGGGAGGCCTGTTGATTTTCAATGGTAATGGATATTTCATTCCTTTAGGCCTTACTAATATTTATGTCATCTTGGCAATCTAAGAAATAGTTTTAAATCACTGGCTCTGAAACTGCCCAAGGAGAAGCATATAGCCTCTAAATTAATAAAAGCATAGTATTCGTCATTAATGAAGTGTTTGGAATGGCAGTCTGTGTTTTTGATGCCAAGAAACCACATGGCAAGGGCAAGTCAAGATTTTTGTTAGGGAAATCACTGCATGATAAACAGACCTGCAAATTCCAAGTCAAAAAAACAAATATATACTCAATGTGAAACCTACTTATGTGCACTTCCCTAAGAGGGGTGCTTTTCTCAATGTGGGACACAGTTTGAAAGAGGACGAGTTTTCATAGCTGTAAGTTGTGCATGATAAAAAGTGCTCAGAGGAAGAGATTTAAATGGAAATTGAGGGCAGTGTTCAGTGGCGTTGGAGGCAGCTATTGCCTGTGATGTGCTGTGTTCCTGCAGCCTCAGAAGCAAGAGAGCACTTTGAGGGACTTGGACCTCTATGTGCACCATGGGTTGTGGTCTCCATCACTCTGCTGTGCTTCCTGTGTCCATCCAAATCTCTTATTTCTCATGTATGACAACAGTTTGTGTTGCCAGCATCCAACGATAACGTTTGATCATAAAGATATAGATTTGCTGCTTTGTTCGACAGTAGATCAATGTTCTCGTGCACATACTCTATATAAAACATCAATCTATTAGCTCACGCAACCATGGAGATAATAAGTAATTTGCATACATGGAAAATCCTTGTGTTAATTTAGGTCTAATGTCTGTATTTTATTGAGAAAGAGATATTTACAAACATTAATACTAATAAATATTTTCATAAATAATATTTTCTGCTAACTGGAAATAGTTGGCCTAATTTCTGAAAACATGGGCCTGATTAAAAATTAACTACTGAAAATAACCTAGCTTATTCTTAGACTCAAGTGAGATGCAAAAAAACATAAAATTAAACTCAGTTATTAATGCATTAAGTCTTAAATTTTATTAATAACATAGCATTATGAATTTGTAATATTGGTAGTATGACTGAGTCTAATTACACTTTATACTTTGTTTTCTAATTGTAGTTGTAAGGTATGAACAGCACAACCACACATCAATGAAAGTACTAATTAATTATATTTGTGTATGTGTAATTTACACATTGCTTTTATACGCTAACATGATTGATACGTGTTTAGGAAATGCCTGTAAAGGAAGTGTTTGAGATGCTTTATGTACCGTAATGAATACTAAATTTGAGCAACACACAAGCAAAAATTAATTTTAAAAATCTAAAAGTTTTGTTAATGATGCATATAAAGCATTTAATTAACAAGACTCAGTGTAAAAACCACAAGTCAGTAACAAACAAAAATTAAATTGTAACTAGCCTGAGTGGAATACTAACAGGATAATTCTTTATGCTGTTGGGCTCACACCAGTTTTGTTCGCCTGTAACTCAGTCAATAAATACCAGCCTAGAACTTGTCAGCAGAATGAAGAAAAATATGGCGTTATTCCAAGTTATGACCAGCATAATTACTAACTCTGCAGTCCTATTTCAGTTGATTATCCTGTTGTTGTTACTCAATTTATGTACAGCAAGCAAGGGGTAAGTGCCGCACACTGCCTCCCGCGTACAGGCCGTGGCATGCCATGGGGCAAGGCCTACAGCACTCATGGCTGCATAGGAGGGAAATTGTGGAGAAATTTCCTTGGGGAAGGTGGGATCTGAGTGGGCTTTTCACATATTGTGCTGAGTTCAGCAATGCCTATTTCTGCGAGATCTGGGAGGGAGTCCCATTATCCATTAGTGTATTCTTGATCATCTTGATCATCTCTATTACTTTCCTTAGACTGGTTTACTTCAGTAATGTCCAAAACTTGACAAGTACTCTAGTCTCTACTGATGCTGAGTTGACCAGAAAAAAATCTTCAGGTTTATTATGTTTGTACATCACTGTAGAGTATTGCAACACCATGATGCTACTGAGGGGTGTTCAGTTTGTAATCTGCTGTTACTTTTGGTGTTATTCCTGAATCATTTACTTTGTTTGTTTGTTTGTTTGTTTTTGTTTTTCCTCATTTATTAGTCCTACCTAACTGCAGAATTTCGCCTTTGTACTAATAGATCTGTAACCTATTTACTCAAAACCATTTATCAAGCCTTTTATAAATTCTAATCACATCCTTGTCTGGTTCTCAGAAGCTTTTACAGCTACATGTTGCCTGCAGATTTAAGAAATATGTTTTCTATTCCTTTAGCCACATCATTAGTCAAAATACTGAATTATGTGCCATTCTATAGAATGCTACTTGGGAAACCCCTCTAGGATGAAATGAATCATCAAAAATTGTTTTCTGGGTAGAGTTATGCAGCTTTCTAACAGTGATTTCATCTACACCACGGTTCCATGTTTTCCCTGGCTGTTTATGACAATATCATAAAGCTCTTATTGAAAATATCCAGTCTTTTTTGCTTTCCTATAATGCCTGTTACCCTATTGTACAGGCAAACAGTCTGGGCTTATACTTTTTTTTTTTTTTTTTTTTTTTCCTTCATTATTTTAATACTAAGCACTATGTTTGTCCCTGTTTAAAAGTTCTGCTTAATGCTTCTGAGTTTGTTTTTACACCATGCTCTAAGTAACTGAGGGTGAATTTGATCAGCCGTAATTATTATGCAAACAACTAGCTAACTTAAATACTTGGAAGTCTGTGTTTTCCTGTCACCGGTTCGATCTGTTAGACTTCTGATCACAATTGAACATCTTAGGTAAATTGGATCTAGTTTTATCAGATACCAGGAACATTTTAACAGCATGTTCAGCTCACTGGGAGTTCCAAATTTGTTTTAGAAGCTGAAAAAAAAAAAAAAAATGCAGACATTTGCCTACTCTGAGCTCCTGATGTCTGTGGCCAGATAGGTGCCAGTATCCAGGCTGGCTTTGGTTTAAAGCTAGCTCTGGTATGTCTGCACTACATTGAATCACATAGATGAAGGCAATGTAAACACATTAACATACCTTGAAGATAGCAAAGATTACTTACATAGAATACTTATTTAAAGAAGTAATGGAAATCTGTTTTAAATGGTTTAATCATGATAAAAACATTTATATAGTACTAGTATGTAAAACATGCTAGACCTTAAATGACAGAAGTTGCGAGGTTTTTCTTCTAATCACTTAAGAACAAAAATGCTTTTCAGATCTCAAAGTGAAAATTATTGTTCTTTAATTAGATTTTATTCACCTGTGATTACTGATAATACAGGCGACACAGATTCTTTTTTCCTATATTAACTGCTTTGCTCTTTGTTGTACTTGACAAACGCTGAGAATTTCCTGGATTCAGTGAAGCATCCACTTATGGAGTGACTCCGCACAGTTACATAAGGGATTTCCTGGCAGGAAGAGGTTTAATGTTGCTGTATAAATTCTGGGTAGCCAGAATGAAAAACATACACAAATACTTTGTACCGCATATCCTCTTCGATACAAAAGAACGAATATATCTGACTAGAATGATTTTTGGTGAAGTATGAACATTCTTAACCATTGGAGAGGTATCACAGTACTGAAGAGTTATAAAACTAAAATACTTAGCTCTGATGAATTATTTTTAAACTGCTGATCTCAAAGTAGTACTGTTATCCACGTTCGGTCTAGGTAGAACTAGAGATTGGGAAATGACTTTCATTTCGTCACTAACTCTATAGGTTGTTAAGCAGCTACTGTTCAAGTTAAGACATTTTATGATCAGTGGTTCCAATAACATTCATCAGGGAGTTTTCAAGGAACAATTTAAGAATGTCTGTGGACTGTTAATGTTGTTTTTCATTAATTGTTACAGCACTGGGAAAGCAAATACCGTGCCAGAATTTTAAATGGGATGGCTTAGTAATTACAGGCCTTTCAGCCTGGTGCCAATCCCTGACAAAATAATGGAAGACTGATATGGGGCATTATTAGTAAAGTAATAATCAGGAATAATGTAATTTATGGCAGTTCTCATTGGTTTATGGAAAGTATATCTTGTCACACTAACTCAATAGCTTTCTTATGATATATGAGGTTTGGTCGATGAATGTTGTAGTGCTGATGTAATGGACTTTCTTAGGGCATTTGTCATGGTACCATACAACCTTTGATTAAGAAATGAGAATAATGCAAATTCAACTGGGCAACACATTAAAGGGACTTAAAATTGTTTGTCTGGTAGTCTTAATATGGAAAGTGGGAATCATTATCTAATGGGATCCCATAGGAATTGTTTGGCCATGCTCTGTTTCTCATTTGTTTTAATGACCTGAAAAATATATATATAAAAAAATCATTAATGGTAAATTCATATGGAAGGTATAAGGTTTGGGACTTTGGAAATAAACATAACTTATGAAGTGATGCGTGAATCATATATGTTTCAGTAAAACTGGAAATAAACCTATGCATACAGATACGAACAAAAAATGTAGCTTACTTTTGCAGGATGAACAACTCTATTTTGAGAAACAATGCCAGAAAAGCGTTTGGGAGATCATGGTGGATATAATGGGTTGAATGTCAGATTTCATTGTCACACAGTGGCCAAACACCTGAAGATGCAAAATGAGAAACTTCATGAAGTTATGGCACTTCAGTGTCAGTAGTGATGGGATTACCTCTCGAATATTTGAGTACATGTGAAGATTCAGATTCATCTTTCAAGAAGGAATAAAGAGTCGGTGAGGCCTTAGGGGATGGCTGATGGACAGATTGGACATTCTGTGCAGCAACATTTCCAAGCTCTTGAATCTATTTAGCTTAAGTAAAAATGCTTTGTCCCAGTCTGTAGCTATATTGGGTGCAGAATGTGAAAGTAGAAGACTTTTCAATATATTAATTATAAAAAGATAAAACGGTGGAAAGTTGTAAATGAGGCAACAGTAGAGTCTATGTGCACATTGTTATGATGAAGGTAATTAACCGTAGACATTGCTTTTTAGTGATTGCTGTGGATTCCCTGTCTGGACTTTTAAAAATCGAGATTGCCTGTTTTGTTTTGTTTTCTTTCCCCTCCCCTGAAAAATGTGTGTCTGTTTAGAGCTGGAATTGATTTAGAGTGTTCCTATGGTTGTGCTACATTAGACTAAGCAACTGATCAGTGTAACTACTGTTTTTGTAATCTCTAAGCTGTTTTACTAAGGGCTCCATAGTGCAACACTGGCAGAAGTTAGGATGGTAACTGTTTAGACTGATTCCCAAGCTCTTCTGTTAAACCTAATACCACACAACTGCCTACAAAATAAGAGAAAGTCTGAGATTTCTGAAGCCCATGTTTCTTTAATACACTTTGTATGTGTGTGAATCCTGCTTTCATGCTCAGTGTGGGAGGTTAGAGGAAGCTTCTTTTCCTACTTGTGTCACTTGCCCAAAAGCAGTGACAAAGCTGTATTTTCTGTTGTGCAAGTGCAGCAGCACTGACCCTCTACATGTGGCAAACCTGAACATCAAGCCCTTTCTTCTGGATGGTTGATGTCACTCTGGGAGGGCTCTTCTGGGAAGCCAGGGCTAATCTCGCACGTACGTTCCTTATCAGATGGAGAATGTGCTTTTCTCAGTGCCCTCAGAACCATCAAACCTTTTTTCATTACAGCTTTTGGCCTTCCTGCGCTGCACTGGCTGCCAAAGTCATTACTTTTTTTTTTTTTTTCTGCTGAGTGGGAAATTCATGTTTCTGATGCTGAATTTGCATAATGAGTTCTCAGTTGCAACCTGTAAGAATTTTTTTATTAATGGTATTCCCTTTCCTTTTTTAAAATTTTTATTTTATTTTTATCTGAAACAAACAATCCAAAGAATCTCCTCTATGGGATTAAAAACTGCTCATCACACAGATCAGGAATTTTCTGCTGTTACGTAGCAAATGTGTACCTCTGAAAAGAAGAACATACAAGGGAAGATTTCTGGGACCTTACTGTGTCGGATCCTGAGCACACGTCTGTCTCTCCAGCTCAGTAAGCCAAATTTTTATGTCCTTGCTCATGTGCCAGAATATGCGAGGTGCTCTTAAATTTTTCTGTCTAACTGGGCCAGGCCCTGAGTGATTCTGTGTCACTGCTTAAATCATTTGGTGTTCTTTGATGCAGCATCATGTGCAGAGGCAGCACAACGATCTCTGAATTTTGCAGGATTTCACAGGAAGGAAAGCAAGCAAGCAGAGATGTATGAACACCACCTAGCTGAGGAGAGGAGGGATCCCCGTTTGATTCCAGCACAGGCTGGTGGGGGAAGCTGTGACAGACACCTGTCACGGGAAATGTGTCAGGGTCACGAGCTGTGCGAATATACCAGCAGCTCATCTTTTCTCCTGCTGTCATAGAAATGGCTGCACATGATTAATAGCAAGGAAGTCATTTTTAAATAGAACATGCACTGTGAGACTTGGCATGTAAGACTAGTCTACCATAAATAAATTCTGCTGAATCTTTCCTTTCAGCTTTTCTGTCATTCCCAAATTACCTGGGTCAACATGCAAAAGCGTGTTTGTAGCAGAGCTGTTCATTTTGAGCCCAAGTAGGGCAAAAATGCATTTTATCTTAACTTTTCTTCAGTTATTAAAAAAATACATTTCTTACAATTTTGGGATGTCTTAACTTTAACAGAGACAAAAAAGTGATTGAGATCCCTATACAAAGGCAGAATAAAAATCTCACTAGAGATTATAATGTTCTTTAAAGGCTGTGTGTCCTGTGATCATGATTATCAACAGCAATCATATGTTTAATGAACTGAGATAGGAAATGAATGATCAGTTTGGCCTTATGCCTTTGTGGGAAATGCCTCAGTTTTAACACCTGTGAAACAAGTGATTAAAGTGCATGGTTGGGCACCAAAGTCTGTCTTTTGACAAACTGATTCATTATAAGTTGGCTTCTAGATTGTCAGGCAAACCAAGTTGACTTGAGGGTTTCTTTCATCTCCATGTGATAACATAGAATTATAATGAAAAAAAGAAAAAAAAAGTACTCGGACTTTGGCTTTGTGTTGGTTTAACTAACTCTGTCCCCATTGCCAGAAACAGAACGGAAAACCACTGGATTCAGAAAGTGATTTTCAAGGCAAACACAGGTGATGCAACAGTACAAGTCCCACAGAAAGCTGTGGGATTTGTGCTCAGAGATCTCTTGGTGCTTTTGCAAATCTCGTCTGGAAAATGCAAAAGGTTGTTCATTTTTTTTTCTTTTTTTTTTTTTTTTTTTTTTTTTCAGAAAACTATATAAAAATTATTCTGCAGAGTTGTGCAACTGAATAAAGCACAAAAATAAAGCTTTAAAGGAGAATACTTCAAAAGATCTTACTGCTAAACATTGCCACATTACAAATTTTCATTATCCCCTTTCTGTTCACTTTAAGGTGAAATGCTCACTCCCTGTAATGATGTCTTTGCATCATTTTCAGAAGGATGCACGTCCTCACTTTGTCAGGGGATATTATTTGGTCACGTAAACCCAGGACCTTGTCAAGGATCTTAGATCTTCTTATCGTGGTGTAGCACTGATTCTCTTTAAAATTGCCACTGACTCAGTCTCTCTACGTCTCTTTTCCCCGATGTAAATTGAGGCAGAGCGGTGTGCGCACCGTTAGCTGTCCGTGTACAGGGCCAGTGGTGGCTGATAAAGGCTCTTACTGGCAGTTCACCTGAATGGGGATTTCAGATTCAGAAAGTAGCAAGAGCAGATGTGATTAGAAAAGAAGTAATGAATAACAGTCAAATACAAAACACCGAGTGTTATAAATACAAACACGTCATTGTGCCACGCTTACTTTCATCATGACAGACAACCTTTCACTGCCACAATGCATACACAGCAATGAAAGCCGCAAACTCCTGGAGCGGATCCTCAGCAGGGATAAATTCTGAAAGCTCCATGACAACAGAGTTGTGATAATTTATACCTGCCAAAGGCCTGCTCCTTATTGAACAACTCCACTTCATTCGAGGTGGAATTCATCTCTTTGCAGAGGGGTATTTACCATTTCTGTTGCAAACTGAGTAAATACATCTTATGCTAAGGCTTGGAAGGCAAATAGGTCTTGTGCTTCACCTGCTGTGTTGTGGCAATGTTAAGATGAACGATTTGGCCTCCGAAGAATCGCTAACAGGAAAGGCTTTGCTAACTAACATGAAAGACGGTTGGTATCCCTTGAGATGCTATAATTAAGACACAGCAGATGTTGAAACTTTTCTCCAGAAAGTACCAGTGATTACGATATAAGATGCAGTAGACTTATGCACGTGCTGGGATATGAAGGTGAATGTGGTAGTGTGTGAAGTCCCCATTTCCTGAGGCACGTGCTGATGCAGTGCGGACTGGGAAATTTGGCTGGACGAGTTCACAGCAAAGTAAATTGGAAACTGGCTGATGAAGAACAAAAGCATTGCTCCTATTTGGAGACTGGAGGGCATGTAAAGAATTTGTGCTGTGGCTGAAACAAAACAACAACAACAACAACAACAACAAGCTCCTACTTGATAATCCCTGGTTGGAGAACAACTCAATTCTCCTTTATTCACTTTATTTTTGTCATGCTTTACTCTGTAACCAGACCCACAGATGGAGACACTGCAGAGAAAAATTTGGTCCCATCTCTCTCGCTCTCTACGCTATTCTCCTTCTCTGACGTTAGGAGTGATTTCCAGCAAAATCTGCACTATTGCTCCTCTGCCCTTTCTGTTTGCTGGGGGAACCTTGCTTAGTGCCTCTCTGCTCCGTGTGACACGCAGGGTGTCTCACTGTGGTGTGCTGTAAATCCTCCCAACAGCTGATGCTGGGGTGCTGATGTTCCAGCCTGGGTTCTTCATAAATCAAAGCCAGCAAATTGCTGCTCAAGGACTGTTCATGCAAATGGTGGTTCAAAAACTGAGTCAAACTAGATTTAGAAAACGCACTTAGACTTTATAACATTGAAGACTTTGCTCCAGGGATGGATAAAGAGACCTTAATGTGTTCAATTAAAACTTCACAATTCTTTTCATGATAACAGATTGTGCTATCACCCTACAAAATCTGTGAAGTGAGCTAACAGTAATCAAAATATCTCCTGTACCTCATCTCTCTCTTTTCACATTACTGGCATGTTGGTTCTGCTGTCTTATCTCAATTCCAATTTAAATAATTGCATTCTGCCCACCTTAATTCTAGCTCCTTCCCATGCACTCAGCACTCCTGTTGGCTCCCCTCCTTATCCTTTATTGTAGCTCCAACCTGTTGAGCAGTTGCTGTGAGCCGTCAAGCTATGAAGCTCTAGTCGTGATTCCTGCGTGTAATCTACATGTTAATTTTCACAGCACTTCCTTCAGACAAAAAGAAACACAGGCGTTATTCCTTCCCAGTAGGGCTGTGTAATTTCAGATGTAAATGGGAAGAACTAAGGCCAGCTAAGCCAATGGTTTGGGGAGTAATATTGGCACCGTACATTCTGTGTGCTTTTCTGTGTGTTTGGGTTGTGGTAAATAAAATAATTTAAAAAAACAGGTGTTCAGACATCAATATATATATATGCATATATATTTAAAAGATACCTGCAGTCCCTGGAAAGGGACCCCTGTAGTGTGAGCTACAATTCTGTAAAGATCTCACTCTCACAGCTAATTAGTGCAGCAAAAATGCTTTCCATTTCTGTAACTTTTTTTTTTTTTTTCTAAGCACTGCAAAACATTTTGTAAGTGATAATGAATTTAGCCTGCAAATATGATGATATGGATTGTGGTCATCATCACCACTTGACAGAGGAATTCACTGAATCTCAGAGCAAAGTTAAATGTGATGGAGAACTCCGAAGTACTGACAACTCCAAGTTTGAAGTCTTCTCTCCGAAATAGAAGATCATTTGTCATTTCTGTAGAACAGTGTTCTCCAAATACAATTTTCAGTTTCCAGAGGGATTCAGAAAAGTGTTTATATGAGCACAGAAATATATAAACACCCTAGGCATGGCTGGAGCCTAGTTTCTTTAGGTCAGGGAAGTGAGTAATCACTTCCTGCAATCAGTAATTACAGCCAATTCTCAGTTGGCCGTCCAGGAGGAACTGAGCTGTTGTTAGAAATAAGAGGATTAGCTGTTTCCTGGTTACTGTAGACACATGAGCAGAGGTAGGTTGAATCTAGATTGTTACCTCCTGAGGCCTTTTTTTTTTTTTTTTTGTTCATTTGCTGTACTTAGATTAGCATAATGGCTTCTGATCTATAACTATGTCTCCCAAGCTAGAGATGGAAATGTTCCTGGTCTGGTCATGCCCATAAATACAAAGCCTGGCAGGAGAAATGCACCTTACCTTAAACCAAAGTTACTTTTCTTGGTTCAGTTAGGAACCTAATAGAGGCTTAGCAGAGCTGAATGTAGCTCTGCTAAGCTATGCTCTATGTCTGCTATGAAGAGACCATGAGGATCAGGACTGCTTATTTTAGAAAGAAGATGAATTCTTCTTTAGAAGGCAAAAAAAGACACAATTGCAGGATATCTAGCAATAAATATTTTATAGACAGAAATTGGTAATTTTCCTTCTTCTTCATCCCAGTAATGCATGTTTTATAAACTCTCCCTCTTTCTGCCTTTCTGAAGATAATCTTTGTAGCTTTCACCTGTATTGTCAGCATCAGAATGCTTCAGAAAGCCCAATACGTGCCAAACTGACTTGTTTGTAGCTCGTATGTAGCTTGAAATTTAACTTCTCTTTCAGCTCGGAAGAAAGGCTCACATACCTGATCGCTTGTCTCCTTTTTCCAGCCATTCTGCTTGGTCTGTTAAAAAGCTAGCTGTGCTTATCTTAGATGATCATGGCTATTAGCAGTACTTAACAAGATTCACTTTTTTGGCTTTTTCAATGTTGAAAAATTCGAGCCTGTTTTCTGAACTATGAAAATGGTTTCATATTTGTGTTTTCTCAGCAGTGTAACATCTCTGAGAAGCTACAGAACTCGGGCTTATTGAAAGCCTGAAATGCTTACCCAAATGACAAGGCAGTTCAGAAGCCTGGTGGTGGTTTAACTTTTGTTGTCACAGGATGAACTGTTCGTTAACCTGTGTAAAATGAGTGATGAGAAATCAAAGTTAAATTCCACATCTTCATGACTTTTCCAGGCATTTCATTGGCATGCCAGAGAATAGCAAAAAAGGTTGTTGACTGGTGTTTAATGACATGTCTCCAGCACCAAGACGTGGATTGAATGAACTAGTTGCATGATAGCTCTATAAGTTATATTTATAGACCTATAGCCAGCTGTCCAGTGTGTAGTGGTGAACTTGACCTTACAAGAGCAGAAGAAATTAGAAGCTATGCTCCGCAGTACAGCTTTATGTCATGGTCACTTCTCAAGTTCCTTATCTATCCAGGTTTCTGTGAACTGTAAGATCAGATCAACGTGAAAACATGAGCAAATCACAGATGTGTAGCAGATCGTGATGTAAACATCAGCTCCACTGTGCAGAAGTAATGGAATGGAAGTAATGGAAAGGCAACAGATTAGGAGGTAACGGTAATAAATGAGACCTTGGTGTTGTCTTAGGTATATTTGGTCAGCAGCGGGCTAGGATGGGCTATTAACATTTCTACTGGTTGCTCAGTGATGTAACATTCAAGAGGGTTTTAAAGCAGGATTCCACATCATTTTGATCATAAACTGCAAGATTTTCTGGGCAGGGACCTGGAACGTTTGCTGTTTTGTAAAGAATGAGGAACACTTGGCACCTTGTAAATAATAAATGATCAAAATAAAGCATGAGGAACCCTGCTGTAAAAAGAGAGCAAGAAAAGAATTAAGAAATATCAACAGCAGGACAAGGATTACCTAACAAGAGCTGTAATTCTTTATTCAGCATTCAGTTTTTCACTTTTAATCGCTAAAGAAGGACTGTTACAAAATTAGTTTTTATAAAATGTAAAAATATGGTAAGAACTCTCAGGATCTGGCAAGAGCTAGAAACACTTTAAAAAAAAAAGGAACGAGAAAAAGAAAACTGACAAAGGAAAGTACAGTTTGAAGAAAAGAAGGAAGTTAAAAGTCCTGTCTACTTATAGTCTGACAGTAAAATTAATGAATTTCTGAGCAATGTGAAAGTGTTTGTGCTCTGTGGTGATCTTGTGCATAACGGTGTGTCACTGTCACAAAACTTTTCTCTTTTTACTCTCACCTTAATGAAAGGCATTTCACTGATCCAATGCATTCAGTAAACATTTTTCCACAGAGTAAGACATTGTCTTGAGCTCTTGTTAGGGAAAATTTCTGTCAAGATTTTAGGGTTTGGTGATTCTGAGGTGCCATGGGGATGAGAAGTTGTTCATAAGTTTAGTTCATATGTTTTTGATAAATCTTATTTGTAATGATGCTTTCTATTATTTTACAAACTAGGAAATGGTTTTTATAAAATATTCTCTGACAGGTCAGTCTTATGTCAGAGCAGAATCATGAGACATTTGTTAAAGATATATTCAAAATGAAAGCATACAATTCTGAAATTTCAACTGAAAAATAAAACCATTCTTATATTTTGGGGATTTCTTCTTTTTTTTTCTCCTCAAGGACTGAAGTCCCCATGAAACTAGCATTTTTTTATTACAACTTCAAAATGGAATTCAGAGGCTCCCCCTTTGACATTTTCAGATTTTTCCTGCAAATATTTCATACAAACTGAAGGACAAGCCTGATTCTGCCAGGGCACAGCAAACTTCGAGTAGTCACAATAACCCCTTTGTTCTTACCATGCTGCTGTATAATACCGTAGATAATAAATATTTTCAAGATTGGATTATAGTAGTTTCATGAGAAAAATTAGGTATTTGGATAACATCTTCACTATAGTAAACCCAGCTTGTTCTTCCAAGCCCGGCCCTGAGCTCCAGCCTATGAGCGGTCCCAGGATGCATGGAGCTGCTGAGACACAGCTGTGGTAGGCTTTCTTGTGTCACTCCTGTGTTTCCACTGCTTATTTTTCTGTATTTTAGAAAAATAATAGACCAGCTCTTAATGGTATGAATTTGGCTGCCTACTCCATCAGTAACATCTAATCTATCTGTCTTAGTTATCTCAAATGATCTCCACATGCATCCTTTTATTTACCATTTTCTGCAACAGAAAGGAACTTTTAGCAGTGCACATTTTATTATTCTGCTACATCCAGCTGGCACTTCGTATATTTGTCTTCAAAGCCTGGTGACACACGTGTTCCATGTATAGCAGGATGTCATCTCTGGATGTATATCTATCTATATATATGTGCACAGAAAAAGAGGAAAGAAAGGGTAAAGAAAAGAAGACAAAGAGAGTGATTGACACTGGAAACAATTACTTTTTTGTGTGTGTGTGACAAACTTTAGCACATTATTTTTAGGCAAAGTCTTGACGTGGATATGTCAGCAGCATTTCCCATAATGGTTTGGTACTTCCAAAGTGTTCCACACCGCAGGTACCCCGTAGCATCTGACGGTTGTGGAAGCATGCGGAGTGATGCTCTTTTTTCCTGTAGAAGTTCCCTGTGCAAGTTTTAGAAAATAGCTATAAGAATGTTGCAAACAAATCCACTGTATTATTTTTCCTCATACAAGACCATACTAATGATATAGAACCGCTTTGTTCCATTCAAAATACTTGCAGGTAATGTTTTTACTCGTAATGACAGGCAACTGCAATGATCCAGCAATAATTTTCAGCACTGTAAAATTTTTGCAACAATTAGCAGGAGTCTGTAGAACTCTTCGCTGAGGATTAGAGTGAGAAAGAGCAGAGCTGGCTAATGGAGCAATGCGTGCAAAGTAATAAGGAGGTCATCTACCTATAGAGGAACAGGCAGCGGTGTTCCACATTCCTTTAGCAGAGCAGCATTTTAGAGAGGAGCCAGGTATTTTTCCATCAGCTCGTCTTCAATATTTCAGGGCAAAATTTGTCCTTTGGTTCTTAGTGTCCTTGAAATGTTTGACGATGGGAGACATCCAGAGATTTCACTGCCTCCCACCTGAAGTGGGGGACGCTCCTTGAATGTGCCTTGGCAGCTGCTGCCGAACACTTTTCTGGAGTATAAGATGGCAACTGTTAGAGATGAGCAGTGTCATAGGGTGAGACAGGGCTGTAACATGATGTGATTGATTTGCAGACCAGTTCTCACTGTTTTTCCTTTTTTTTTTTTTTTTTTTTTTTTTAACAATATAACACAGAGCCAGGCTACTGATCGTCTCAGTATTGGGAAAGCTGTCAGCAGAAACCCTAAAAGCTTAAATAGAAGGTAGCCTCAGACTGCAGGAGGCTTGCAGGGAGATGTCTGCATGTGAACCACAGAAAGCTGAATTAGAAAAAAGCACTCTGGCAGCCATTTCAGTCATAGGCTTGCTGTTGGTGCCTTACAGCCCCAGAGCTGTTACCCAAAATAGCGATATGCGTGTTCCAGGCAGAAAGTACAACAGAGTTTGGTGGGGAGGTGTGGGGCTGTCTTGTTCCTCTGTGTTGCTGTTTCTGTTCTGCAAGGAGGATGAGTCCTGGTAGGTGCATAGCTCAGAGGCCAAGTCCTCAGCTTGCCATGGTAGGGTGATAATAGGCCTGCTAAGGAAATGAGTAATAAAAATTACGAAAAAAAAACAGATTAATTAAAATTGATACATGACTTTGGTACAGTTCGAGCTGAAAGACCAAAAATTAATTATGTGGGAGCTTACAAAGGTTCTTATATTTCTTATTTTACATCTTTCATACAGCAAAGGGACATAGAAATCAGATACAAAATAGATGCTAAATTAATGAAGATTAAAGCCAATCATTTTCAGTTGATCTGGTTTTGCATCACATAGAACAGCAAATCTTTCTTTTGGGGTTTCTCCTGAAGTCAGGCAGAGGAAGGGAAATCAGATGTGTCTCCAAGGTTTCTGAGATCTCAAACCTTGAAAGTATCTTTTACATTCCTCTGAGAAGTATAAATGTGTAGAGGTGCTTTCTAAAAGCAAGTACCAGAAGGTGTTTGTGCATGTACGGTAGAACAGGTTTAGTTAACTTAGACTAACGTTGCAGAAGGGTGATTGCAGTTAATGGAAAGATCCTGCTCTGCGATATGATAAATGCAAAACCAAATCTAAGTGCTAGGCTATTATTTCCTGCAAGTAGAAATAAGTATTTATCTTAAGTAAGAAATAATTCACTACTCAAACTCAAGAGTTCCATAAACATTAGGAGCTGCAAAGCAATTTTGAACAATGAGAAAAGAGTTCAACTGTGAAAGCCAGGAAAAAGTGATGAACCAGAGTGGAAAAGCAGGATCAGGTAAAGAAACACGAGAGCACAGCTGAAATGTGATCATAAGTAAATATTGGTAAAAGTATAATGATGCTAAACCAAACAGAATCTGGGCAGAGACTACATCTGGATCATATCAGTATGAAAATTCCAGTAGGCTTCATAGTCCTTTGCTCTCTGAAGAATATGACTAAAGCATTAATGAAGGTGCTAAATAATCAGGCTCCTACGTCCAAGTCTATTTTCTAACCTGCCTCGGTGTTTACTTTTTCCTGTAGAAGCACACAAATTTAAACCAGCTCATGTCATGAGCAAGGCACTTAAGCAAGTGCAAATATAATTGTTTTCAATATTTATCCAGTACTGTGACTCTGAAAATGCTTTAACAAAGGGGCCAAGGAAGGTTGCAAGGAACAGTTATGGAATAACTTGATGTAGGCGAGTCCCCCCATAATCAGCTCTGTTAGAGATAGGTGGATGCCCTGAGATTTATGGGTTTATAGAATTAGTTTTTCAAGCCAGGAGGCATGAGAAGTCTGACATCCTGCTTAGCACAAGCTAGAGAACTTCCTTTAATAATTCCTGCAAGAAGCCTACAACTGTTTAAATATAAACAGATGTGACTAAAGCCAGAGGGTTGTTATTTGAAAATGACAGGAAGAAGCCAACTGCGGTTTTTGATTTATAGGATTACTGTGAGCCACCGGTCTGATGCAGTCATGAAACAAAGTAAATAACAACCCAAGATGTATGTCAGACAAGAAATTTCCAGTAGAACTATGAAATAAATTTTCATTGTCATTTTATAAGGCATTAGTGAGATTTAATTTTGCAAATTGTGACTAATTCTCATCACTCATATTTTTTTTAAAAAGGGGGGAATAAAAAGACTTCAAGGCAGCAGGGATCTTTGTTTTTAAGGGGAGACCAAAGGAATAAAGCTTGTAAAAAGAAGACAAAGGTAACTATTGCTGTGGTTGTAACAAGCTGCCCTGGAGTGCTGTTCATCTCGGTGTTGCAGCATTAAAGCACCATGCAAGAGCTGCCCTGTACTAAACTCAGTGGTTTTGCCAGCCAAGCCACACAACTTGGCTTGTTCAGAAAGGTGAGCTACCTCCAGGTATCTTTTGCAAGTATATTTTCTAGTTTATAATGAATATGTATGTCACTCGATATAATTTGTGTTCTCTTCTAAATTTCTGATTTGCCTTTATTTAAAGTAATCAGTCCTTAAATAAGTGCAATTTCTTCATTATTTTTTCACCTGAGTGAATGTGCACAAGCTAGCTTCACACATAGACTTCAGAACGTGCAGTAGCTATACATCAGGAGAGTCAGCCCTGGCAGGACTTTAAAACTGCTCAATACTCGGTAGCAACTTTTTGTGACAAAAAAGAACAAGGTATGTGGGTTTGAGGACTTTTAAAAAGCCTAAATTTGCCTGAATACAGACAAAGCTTGAAAACCTGTAGCAAATCTCTTCAACTCCCCAGTCCTTTGCTTTCTTGTCAGTTAAATGGCATTAAAATTTGAGACATTTTCTGTCTCCAGTGGGTCTTCACTTATATTCAGAACTAGACAGATTCTGAACACTCCCCAATTATTAATGTTTCCAAGAGAAGGAATAAATGCCAAGTATTATTAATTTAACTTCTCTACAGTATTTTTAGACCTTATTTTTCACAATTCTGAATCAGAATTGCTTTTCATATAGAAAAGCTATGCAGGAGACAGAAGTAATGACATACTGCAAGCACATACCTTCTTAATGTATGCAAATTATTATGGGTTTAGAAATTGCACATGGCAACTGCAATCTTACAAAAACCTGTAAATTAAAATGAAAGAAAATTACTTTTAAACTGCCTTGTTCCTTTTGCATTTATCCTTCTACCAGACAAGAAAATATAGTAAAAAGAAACTCAAAGAAGTGTGAGGCATCAGAGGAACTTCTTATGATAACAAATGATGTAACTGCTTATGAGATGCTATTTCTGAAAAAAATCAATGAACAGCAACCATACCTTTTAAGAAGACTGCAGCACTTAACATTAAGTTTTCTTATCTTCCTGAGGACCAAATCCTGGCTCTTGGTAAAAATCACCAAGAGTTTTGTTCATATATTTAATGAGAGCATGATCAAACCTCAAGAGCCTGATTTGAAAATATATTAGGTTTTTGAGCATCACTAACAACAAGTTCAAATTAACTGCATCACACCACAGAATCAACATCTGTACTTGCATTTGTCTCTGTGCCTGTGCATGTTGTGTGTATAGAGGAACACTTGATTCTGTGCAGAGTCATGTTTTCAAGGAGTACAAATGCAAAGAGGAACTGGTTAGGCAGTCAGCTAAGCTCTCTGTAAGATCTCTGTTGTTGTTTTTAGCAGGCAGATGTGCAACCATGCTATTTATTTATTTGTTTTTAACAACAATAATATATATATATATATATATATATATATATATATAGCCATGCTTTTGATGTGATACATTGTGAATTTATGGAAGGACAAATCCTGAATGTCTGTATTCTGTTCCTTTGGCTTCTCTATCTATCCATGGATAAAATAATGTGAAATACTATCAAATTCAAAGAACTAACTTCATACAGTTCTGTGCATAAAAATATAAACTAATTGCTTTGTATTCATGCTCTTTGAATTCCTCTTTGATGGGAAACCTCACCGGGCCTGGACACAGCTAGGCTTGACAGGCTGGGAACTCCTTGGCTGCACAGGCATTGGTGCATGACTGTGCTTGGTGGAGGCTTTTTAATTCCCGTGAGCCTATGAGGACATTACAAGCCAGTGCTGTGCAGTGCTCAGAATCAAGCCAAGAATCACTTTTCTTCCAGTGGATCACAAGCAGCTAATCACGGAAGCAATTGTCAGTGATGTCTAGATACTTGATCTCGATATCATGCCTGTCACCTCTTCTACGTTTAGATAGCATTTCCTGCTCTCATAGCCTCTGACGCCTTTCAGCATGCCATAGCTGCTATCACCCCCACGGCCAGGTGACTGGCAACACAACGTCAGTGCTGTACTTTTCCTACCCGACCTTGGAATTTCAGTCCAGGGATAGGATTGTGTAAGTAAGGCAGGGATTCTTTTCATTCTGATCTTTGTTTAGCTTACAGAACAATTCTTTCTTCTACTTGCTTTTCTTTTGCTGTTTACTGAGTTTACAGTATCCTACTAGTTATCTTCTACAAATTTCTCCTGCGTTTTTTATAATAATATTTTCATTTAAATTGAGTCACACTAGTCCTAGTCACTTCCTGTTACCTTTTTCCGGAGTGTTTTTACCTCACCCTGGAAAACAGAGCAACCCCAACCATGTACTCTTTCGTTCCAACTTTCTACCTTAGTTTAAAAATTTACTGTTACCAGTTGCCAGATTCCCATAATATTTATGTGAAGCCAAAGTCATTCTGTGTAAACCATTTCACTGAATCTGAAATGTCCTTCTTCACACCATTTTCTCATTTATACAGGGAGAGTTTGCTCCCAGGATTTTTTCCACACATGAGCTACTGGGAGCCTTTCAAGGAATCCTACAGGAGAGATTCTTTATCTTCAGTTTCCTGCCTAATACCCTTAAATTTTGCCATTTTCACCTATTACTCTTCCTTACAAAATTATCATCCAAAGGACCATGATCCTCATTGCATCTCCAGCATTTGATCCTATCCTGACACCTGCTGAGCTGCCACACCTCAGCCCTGGGAGGTTTCCAGGGAGCACTCTTTAAGCCGGGTCCAGTCACAGTTCAGTAACATGAGCCTAACGAATGTATCTAATTGCTTATGTAAAGCAACCTTTTTTTTTTTTAAAAAAAAAAAAAATCTTAAAATGAAAAATCAGTTCAAGTGAGCTGTGCAGTACTGATCTTCCTAAGAAGTGAATGATGAGCTGACGGTATTCTAGCCTAAGGTACACGGTGACTCTTGGAGCAGTACGTTATGCGCTTTTATTAAGATTAAAAATACTGAACTTTGAGAATGAATTGGGAAAAAAACTTTTCAGTGAAGACAATGTTGCTCGCAGCCATGGAGAAATCTAACATATTTCTTTGTGTGAATTGCTGTAGAGCCAAGGCTTCTATCTCAAGTTCACTTCACTTGTGCCTGTCTTATATAAGCAAGATCCTATTTTAAAGAGCCCAGAATGTATCAATATGCAGCACGACAGAGGAGAAATACAGAATGATTAAAGAGGGATCATTATTTTGTAAACAAGCTGTAAGTATCATTAAAGCCTTTGCTGCGATTAAAAGGTTATTTTGCTTATAGGGAGGATTCTGTTACATAAGGACAAACCAGTTAGTGTTTTGGCTCCGTTTGTTGGTCTGTATTTCCTCTGCTACTGGATCTGTATAGAACTAATCACAATATGAGTGGATTTTTCATGCTTTCACGCTGTTCACAGCTATTTGAGGATCTCTGTGGAAGAGTATGTGCTGCAGTTTAGGGGTCTAGGAAAAAAAAACTGCTCCTGCCATCTTGGCTCAAGGACCATGAAATGGGCATGGATCTATGCAGCTGGTTTGTTTCCATGCAAGTCAAAACCTTCTCTATTTTATGAAGCTTCCTTTGTTCATGGAGGTGCTTTTTGTTATTTGTAACTTCCTCCTGGGGAGTGTCCCACCTGCATTTCCGTATAGCTAACCACGTACCCTGAAGCAAAGACAGCTCTCCAAGAAAGGATGGGGATGTTAAGAGATGCCAGATAGCTCCAAGATTTCCAAGATTTTATCTAAATGAGGAAATCCCACAGATTTTTAGGATTGATTTCTTTCACCAGAGTAACATCGAAAACCTCTTGTGCCTTTCTGAAGCTAAATTTCAGCATATTTAAGGATGGCTAAGCTGCTGGAGCCAGTAAAGGTGCACGTGAAGGAACACAGTGTGTATTACCACTGAACACAGGTTGCATTACAGGCTGGTTAGTGACCCAGATATGTACAATAACTGTTTACCCATGTACAATATGCTTGTTTCTAGTAGCTTAGTAACCAACGGAAATCAGAGCTCAGAAACTGTCACTTTGAAAGAGCAGAGAGTAATTTAAATCTACCTGAGGCTGGCTCACGGGGACTATGTGCTTCTGCTCCTTAAGCAACGTAATAACCAGCGCACCTTCCTGCTCACGGCAGTGGGACTTAATGTGGTGAGTGGCAATGAGAAGTCTCTCTTACATACGTGAGTCTTCAGTGTGCGCTTTTTGCTTTTTCTTTTTTAACTTGTGGTTTATTTTGTATCCGTGGACAAAGTTAAGATTTGTTCTGCCTGAGTTTCAAAAGCAGGGCAATAATTATCAGCACAAAGCATCAGGCCGAGCCAGGAAATTGAAGGGCTGTTCCCAGCTCCGCACCGGCGTGGGGCTGTGTGATCCTGCAGCAGGCATTCAGCAGCGGCTGTGACGGAGTGCATTCACCTGGAGCAGTGATCCTAACTCCCGAGAAAGTCTGGGCTAGCACAGGCATTGGAGTTTAGAGCATAATTAATTTCACCCTAAAATAGGTGTCTGAATCATACTTATTTCTCACCGTAATAAATGGGAAATCTAGCGTAACTAGTCTAAAGATCTGTACAGTGATGTGAGAGCTGTATCAGCTCACACGACGTACATGACATTCATACAGCACGTATGATCGGTGTCAGAGCATGGCGCTCATCTGCTGAGCTCACACAGAGGAAACACCTGGCTCTGATCTCAGCACCTCATTCAATAATAAACAGCACAAATGAGGGCATGATTAGGCTGCAACGGGAAGGAAAAAGCAGCACCAAGTGGCTCAGGGCAGGGCTCCTTCATGCTGCTGTTCCTGCCAAAGGCACCGAGTCACCAAAGCAAAACTCAGACAGGTCTTGGATTTCTGGTCCTCGGTTTGTCTTGTTCACACAGGGATGATTTTACTTACCTGTATCAATGAGTAGCTGGAATGTGGAATGAAAACTGTAAGGTGTTGTCCAAGGGCAGCTGATTGCCATACTTAACATGTGTTATAGCTCACTTTATGGCTGCAGTTCAGTTCAGCAGCTGTGTGTGTTTTTGCTGTTTAGTTTGTGATTATTAATTAATTAATTTATTTAATATGAAAGAGTGAGCAGCAACTTCTAAAGTAAATGAGAAGCTCCAACTTTAAGCTTCTGGTGTACTTCAGTTGCTGGCAGATTACAGAGATGACACAGGGTAGGAAGACACGGGGGGTGGTTGTGTCAGCCTGCTGAGGCTGTACTGCTGCCCAGAGCAGAACCCCAACCCCACAGCCAGTTCTGGGGAGAGAGAGAGAGAGAGAGAGACTCGTTTTGGGAGTGTAAGTGAGAAACAGAGCTCTGAAAAATCTTTTCATTAGAAGGAAATATCTTTTAAGGGTTGAGCTCTTTAAAGGCAACTTGGGAGCTCTAAACACTTATTTTCAATTTGCGCTCATGGAAATTGGGTGCCTGGGTGTTTAGGGCAGCTTTGATTGTCTCCACAATAAACCCAATCCATACACTTAGTCCCTTTAACTTGCTCTCCTGTTGATTTGCATTAGTGAAACATGTTGTGGGGAAGAGCCTCCTGAAAATAACACTTTCCAATGACCATCAGTTAACATCATTTTTATTCTTCACATCACTTAATCTTATCCAAGTCATTTGTAAAGGGGGTGCCTGCTATCAGCTGTTTAGCTCAATAATCTTTAGTGCTCTCCTGGCGCTGTGTGCCAAGAGGTACTGGGCTGTCAAAGCCAATATGTGCCTCATTACACATCATGAGAAATTTAAAAAAATAGGGAAAATTGAAATACAGAGATGAAGTGAAGGCAAATTCTGGGCAATCTTGATACTATTGCTTATGATTTAAGTGTTGATAGCGGAGTTGTTGTCCTTCTGAGATACCCCAGACAAGAACAGGACATATTTATAAGAGGTGGTATAAGACAGTTGATGTCTTAATTGTTTAGAATTTAAGGCAGATGGAAGAAAATGGGGAAGAAAGAAGTTTTAAAATGAAGTACAAAGTTTAAGGTAGGTGTCCAAGGAGTTTTCAAAAGGAAGAGGAACACTGTAGTCTGAATTTCCCACTGCCTGGCCAGTGCTGCAACACACGTCTGTAATATTTTTATTGATGTTATAGAACTGGTTACTTTGTTTCATTGAGACTTAATTGTCAGACACTTAGGAAGGCCCCATTCTTTATCATTAAGGGCATTAGCCAGTCACTTTTATCGATGCACGATAGATGGAACTGATCACCAAGTTTGCATAGTTAAGCTTTGCACTCATTTTGTCTCATTATAAATGGCTGAAGAAGATTTATGGCAAGAGAGAATCACAAATCAGATGTTTACATTATTGAATATGGTTGCATTGTGAAAACAACTTCCAAACTGATTAGCAAATGAGTGCAACGTGATTGGTAATCTTTTATGGGTGACTGTGATTTAACAATGCAGCTCTCAGACTGCTGGCATACCCAGGTGCTCTGGAGGAAACTGATTTAAAAAAAACAAGAACTCTGATTCAAGGCTCAAGTCTGTCCCACAGCATCATCTGCTCTGATTGCAAGTCTTGTATCAGTGGAATCCTCCATGGCACAGCTTTTCCCATGAGGAACGTAAGGAAAGTTTCCACAGTCTCATCATTTCCCAAATTTGTAGGGACTTCACCAGTTGTGTGGCACATGAATATTCAGGTCTCTTCCCCAATGTGTCAGAATATGCTATGAATAATTTATGGCTTTAGACTGAAGTCCTTTCAGCTTTGGAAATGTGTGCATCAACACTGACTTCTCTATTTCCTGGTACTGAAACTGGATCCGAAATATTCTTTGTTCTAAATTGCCGGCTTAACCAAGGAGGCCAGAACACCAAAGTATACAAGCATTTGGTGATGTTATAACAGTGAAAGTTAAAGGGAATTTAATACCGTGTGTAAATTGTTATCTGCAAAACCAGAATCCTTCCTCTGCAGCAAAGGGTGGCAAAGCTGCAATTTATCCAGCATGCAGAAACCTGGCTGTGAAGCACATTGTGCTGCATGTGAAACGCTGCTGCTTTCTCTCTGAAATTCCAGCATTTGGTTCTCTCTGATCATCAGGGAGCTGGACTGGTTTATGACAGCTTTTTTTTTTTTTTTTTTTTATTTTTTTTTATATATATGTATTAATAATTTATTTCTAGGAACATGTTTCTCTGTTTAACACGTAGAAATTCCTGTCTCAAAACTAATCAGTACGGATTTTTGAAGAAGGCTTTTACAATGTGAGGCATTTGTATCTGTGAAAATAGATTGGTGCCGTTCTTTATGACTGAGCATTAATTGTAATAGGCAGTTGCAAGACTGGGATTGGAGGTGCTGCTCAGATTAGTCTTGGCCTTGCGTGTTGCTCCTAGAGACTGTGTGGGTTGTAGCATATTACGGTCTTCATTTGATTTTGAATTTTGTGAAGTTTAATTTCAAATAATCTGTGATAGACTCATTTACAAGACAAAACAGTTTTTAAGAGAGCAGTAGAAGAATGGCCAAGGAATTTATAAGTTTCCTTCCATTATTATTTGCCAAATAATCATTTTTACTATGATTTCCAGTATCCATAGATTACCTTAGGACTGTGGACCTCTTTCCTGGTGTGGTTAGCCCACCAGCACTTTGAGTTGCAATCTTGGATTTCACAGCACAATCCTTTTTTTTTTTCTGTTCATAGAGAAACCTGCTCTAGGATCACAGTTCTATTCTGAAACCAGCAAACAACTGAAGCATCTTGACATGCTGGTGAATGTTTGTTTTGCTGAAGCCCTGAGCACTGTTGTCAGGTGATTCAAAGGGAGTCTATTTTCATTTTAAAAAGAAGTAAGTTGAATAATTATCAAGTCAGCATGATACTGTTCAAAACGCTGGCAGTATGAACACTGCAACTGAAGGCTAAGAACCCACAAGTTAATTGATTAAAATTATAACAGTGATTTATTTAGCTTGATACTGTTGGGCTGTGACTCAGTTCATATGGTTACGGATTTCTGAACTGGCTCTGCAGTAACTGCAGATCCTACGCAGGGGCCGAATCTACGTGGGTCAGAACGGGGAAGCAGGGATCAGTGCAGCGGTGGCCAGGCCACCCGCTCTGCATTGCACGTACAGAAATCAGCCGTGATGAAGCTTCACACAGGGAGCGTGTGCAGTCCCAGAAACGAAGAGAAAAGCCGCACGCAGGTGAGGACATGGGAGGCTGTTTACAGGCAGGCTGCTCCCTTGGGTGTGTTACAGAGGCCAGGAGAGCCCATGAGGCAGCTGGAGCCTTCAGGAGGGATTTCCGTCGGTGTTGCTGGACTTGTCTCCTCGAGCATGGGGCAGCAGGGGCAATCCCCAGGCTGCTGGCTGTGGCTCTTGGAGGAGGTGCAGCTCTAGCTGTATGAGGCCATACACTGCTGTGGAAACTCAGTGTTGAACCTGATTGAGTTCTCTGGCATCCCTGCCCTTCTCCTCGGTCCCACTGAGCAGCCTGTCTGTATGGAGAAACCAGGGAGGGCCGGGCAGGTGCGCCTCAGCCGCACATCTTGGCTTGGGCAGAACAGAGGAAGTCGCAGGGGGAGGGAGATACAAAATCTTGGAGGTTTTGGAATACTTTTCCCAGAACTGAGAAAGGAGCACAAGACGTGTGTGGGAAAGCTCTAACACATCTCCAAATGGAGATGTTCAGAGGATCACAGCAGTTTCTTTTGGATTTACCCACAAAATCTGGATTGGCTTTCTGTTTTCTGCTGTGTGTGTATTCTATTTTTATCTTTCTGTTCTTGCTTTAGGAACTTCTTTCTACTACATCCTCCCCTCTCCCTCTGATTCTCCTTAGGTTCACTTCTGTTTTGAAGTGCTAAATTAGGACAGAAGTCTTACAGAATAATATGTTTTTATGGAACTGCTGCAAGCACGAGGGGCTTGATGCTCTGCACAAGGAGAAGTAACAAACACTTCGGTGATGAGGAGGAAACCAGAATTTAACCTCTGCCACGGTGAAACTATTCCACTTTGACTTGTGTATTATCCAACCTGAAGCCCTACAAAAATATAAAGGAAACACGAGATAAATGAGAATTCTCTCATTAGTGTTTGCAAATTGATCATTAGCTCCCCAGTTGAGATCACCTGTATTTCATTCTCTGGAATAACATACATCTCACAAAGAAAAAAAGTTGTCAGCAAATACACTGAGACTTGAGAACAGCTGCCCAGGTCATTTTTCTCTATATGGTTAAACAAAAATGTCTTGCTGCACTATCTATAGGATCATTCTGAGGCAGGTGCTGCCTATCTAACAGAGAGGGGAGAGCAAAAAGAATCCTTTATTGCCTGCCTAAATATTCACTTCTATTTTGTGCATCGAATGAGCTAATTTGGGTTAAAAACTCTGTAAATGAGAGGTCACACCCAGTGATAAGAAGTTTCCCCACGTGAGTTTTTCTGTGGGCTGGAGATCAGTTTGCCAGTTCTCAGCTGCGTGTTTTTGGGAAGGAGCAGAAGTGCCGTCTTTTGCAACCCATGACATTTACAGCCGCTGCACTTGTCTGCTTCGAGGCTGTGGGAGGTGCGCTGCTGGCAGCGGTAACCAGCAGCAGGGGCTGAAGGCATCCGCGAGAGGGTGGGCAAAGCTGGCGTGCGGCACTCTGCTTCAAGCCAGCTTCTACCAGCAGGGAAAGGCTCTTCTGCATCAGGCTCTGACCCCAGGAGGCAGTGCCCTTCCCCACTAACGCTCTTGGATGATGCTCAGGTAGAGAAGAACTTCTACCCTCGAGACTGCCTCTCTTTCCAGAAGGATATGTGCTTCGTAGATGTTTTATTAACTGGTATTGAACCTAATGGTCTGGGCTCTGTAGCTGTCAAAGCAAATGCATTTTTAGACAAAGTTGTTTACTTAAATCCTTATAATATTGACTGTATCTGAATGAAAATGGCAACATTTCTAAATGGGTAATCTAACTGCAGAATTTTAGTTCCAAATTCCAATATCTTTGACAGAGTGGCGTTTTTCTCTGAAACAACATTAAGCCTTTTAATAGAGACCAGTGATCTGTGTAGTCTGAACCTCGTATACCGCTGCTTCCAACCAACAGTGCCGTCCTTCCCCAAGGATGGATTTTTACACTGAAATTATGCAGACTATCTAATTTCACTACCTTACTCCAGTTCAGCTAGTATAGCTAGATATTCCTAGAAGTCTTTTGCAACACACCACAAGTTTCAATGCAAATGACTTAATCAATAGAAAATATCGCTCTTCAGAGTTCAGGAATAACTGCCTCTGTAACAAAGAATGTATTGTTAGCATTTAATGTTTTCAGCAATAATATAAACTAGATTGAAGCCAGTCCTCTTATTTCACATAAAAAGAATGTTTATTTCCCTTATGTCTCCTACAGACGTATATTTCATTACAAACCTGTGGATTTATCTGCAGCCAATGAGTAAAATTGTGCTTATTTTTGTTTGTTGATGCAACTGAATGAAGTTGTTCGAGGTTCAGCTGGTGTAGCTGAAAGCAGAGTGTATCTGTCAGACTTGTTGGTCCTCTGCAAGCCTCCTTGTACTAGTAGGAAATAAGGTCAAAATGGTGCAATGAAGACAAATAAGTCCATCAGTCAAATTAATGATAGATGCCATCCATGCTTGAGAACCAAATCTAAAGCACTCTGCATTGCTGATGTCTTTAATTATGGTAGTTAGACAGATGGAAAGATCATTGTGCAGGTTTTATTTAAGAGGTTCATACCATTGTAGCTTTTTCTGCCAAGGGTAATCAGTTGCATTAAGGAATTTGCCAGAAAGAACAAATCTGTCTTATTTACAGTTAGCTAAGTTCTAATTATTTCTCCTAAATGGGCAGTCAGATAATAATGTGCAAACATAAAGCAAGGATAGAGCTGCAATTACTACGCAGCGGATGGCTTTCCCCAAGCTGTGTAATATTTTCAAGGCTTACCGGGTCCCACAACAAAACCACTCGAACTGGGTGGGCCTCAAACCTGTCATCATTTTTAATCAGCCATTTCTCCCTGGTGTGCAAAGAAACGGTGAGCTCCTTCTCCATGCCGGTGACTACGTCAAGGACCTTGTATCATGGGAAATGGAATGAAAATGCACAGACCTGGTTCGAACAAACGTGAGAACAAAACCCAAAGAGTTTCTTCAGCTCTTGCTAGGATTCAGATACCAAAGCCCAAGCGAAAGGTAATTAATATCTGGTTAAAGAAAGCTGGCTAAACGGCCTCGTGTAGTGTGCCAAGCTCTTAATGCAGTTTTGTCAAAAACATGACATCAGAAGATTGCGGAAAGCTGCACACTTGAAGAAGTGACCTCAGTTGTACTAAAGGGTTTCTGCTAAAGCCTGCCCTCAGAGGATTGCACCTGTGGCAGCCCGTGCTGCAGTCACCTAGACAAGGGTGTGCCATCTGTGTTTTCTGGATTTCACGTGAATAGAATGAAAAGTGTCTGTCACTAATCTTTAGCGGTGGGTTTTAGTAGTAGGAGATTAAATTGAAAGCAGGAGCGTTCTGAGGTCGTGCAGTGATCAGAGGGCAGGAGGAAGAGGATGGGAGGCTGCTCGTTGTGGGGGATGGGAAAGCCGCCGGCGGTGTGCCTCCGGCAGCCGCTCGGTAGCGATGTGCTGATGTACACATGGAGCCCAGAAGCTGCTTTTAGTGTTCCCCAGCTTTCAACCTCTTCACTGCTGTCCTCACCAAAAGCAAAAGAGATTGTAAATGCCTTTCTGGTGCAGTGCAGTTTCCATTATGAAGGTTCTTGAAAGTAACCTTCTTGTCGTTCTTGGAACTAAGTGTCAGTTGTGTGCATTTAAATTCATGTCAGAAGAGGTGGAAAGGATGCAGAAAGTAAAACCTTATTAATATCAGTACAATCATTTATGCTGTAATAATGACATAAATAAACCTCTTCAGAGGATTTAGGGCAGTTATCTGGAAGAACATTTCTGTCATCTACCTTTGATGAGAGCTTCAAGGCAAATAATAAATGAGCGGATGAAACTTCCTGGAGAAAGTCATGTTTTCAAACATGTCGAAATAACATCTTCAGTTCCTGATAGCAGTGTGCTAAAAGCAAAGGCAGTTCATTAATAATAGAGAAGGTACTTCCCGATTAATAGGTCTGGCTACAAAAATCTTAAAGTTTCTCTTGAGGATTGCCAATCAGTAAATTAAACTGGCTTCATTTCCAGTGAATTAACATCAAACTAATTTCCAAAACAGTGAAGACTAAAAATAAAAAGCAGAAGAATGTGATTCCTTGTACTCCAACTTTGTTTCTTGCAAGTTCTGTCCCCAAGTGTTTATGGGAATTAAGTAGAGTGGTTGAATAGTTAGAGGCACAGAGAAAGAAAGCTAGAACAAATAATTGAAGGAGAATAAATAAAATGAATTTGATAAAGTCATGACTGTACCCAACATTAAAGTATGATTTGAAAGTAATCCTGAGTTAGGGACAAAGGAAAGATGTCTTATGTGCCATGAGAGAGAAGAAACGAACCTCTTGTCAGTAACAGCCAGATTTGGTGATGTGTTAAGTCAAAATGTCCCGGCTAGGTAATGCCGAATACGATGCCACAGTGATCCTAGTCAAGCTGTACAAAGTATTTCCTGTAGCTGTAGGCATTCTCTCAGACATGCCCAGGTAAGAATAGCCAGAGGACAGCCCAGGAACAGCCTAAAACCTCCCCTCATTTCCTCCCCATTAAGCTCTGAGACGCTGAGCAGTTTGAATTTCTCAGGCTGAGAAAGGCTTCAGGAAAGGCCAGGCCAGTGGAGTGTTTCAGGAGGGGATGTTTTAATCACCACCTGGAGGGCTCTAACATACTTCTTGCCAGAGGCATTTATTCCAAAAACTAGTGAACATAGAAGGTGGTATTTACAAGAGATGAAGAGATGCCATGGTTTGAGCCATTGCTGCTTTAAAAATTTATCAGATTCAGGCTGGAGCAGCCCGTGAACTAATTACTTTGGGAATGGAATTGTAAGAATGAACAGGAAGTTAATTATGGAGACAGGCAGTCACATTCAGAAGGGTCGGCATAGGAAAGGGACCATGTGAAAATGCACATCTTTTTGGGATGAATGCTCAACTAAGAAAATCAGATTATTCATGGGCCAACCCCATACTTTAAGAACATTAGGAACTTGATGATTGCAAGGGGACTACCTTTGCACTTAAAATCAGATATGTGGCCAGGTATCTTCCTGAATCAGGTCTTGTAGGAATTCGGTGCAGTCAGACGATCTTTAGAGTAGTTAGACTTCAGCTGGTAGAGCAAAAGTTGTTTGGCGGAATTAACTGCACTGAAAGAAGGTGAAAGGCTTTCAGAAAAATGTTCTGAAGGACAGCATAGTTTAGCTGGCATTACAACATTTGATCCTGAGCCTTTTCTTTCTGTTCCAGCAAACATTTCATCCGAGGTAAAGGTTGTGGCTGCTCTAAAAGAAGAGCAGAATGAAGCTTTCTGTTTGAGCTGATCGTGAGAGAGACTCTGAGAGAAAATGTTTCCTATATGACTTCCTAGCTCTGTCTCCATGCAACAGATATTTTTCTCCTGCTTTAGAAATTGCTATCCACAAAATGGATCATGTTCTTATCTTAGTTCTGCTTTTGTGATTCCAAACTCATCCTTCTGGAGTCAAAGGAGTCATTCAGATATGTATCGGCAAGAGCATATTTTTAGTTTATATGCACATACATTAAAAAAAAAAAAAAAAAAAAAAAAAAAGATACATTGAGTAAAATCCTTGCTCCACTAAAATTTCAGAGAATTTTGCCAAAGTTTTTAATAGGATCAGGATCCTATGGGATCCTATGTTACTTCTGTTGAACTGTAGGGAATACCCAGATGATTCACAGTGTGGAAATGAAAGCCACTTTATCCATGTCGGGACTAAGAAAATGTGCTCTCCCCACTAAAGATGATTTCCTATTCTGTTGATAACGCTAGTTTAGTACAGCAAACTTTGTTTTATTTCAATATATGAGATGGGTTTATTTGCAGTTTGGGTTCATGTAGGGTTGCTCTAAGCCCCTGGGCATCCCTGTGAATGATTGCATTCATTAACATAGGTGCTAGATATTTCCTGGAAGCGACTTTTGCAAGAAAGATTAACCAGCAAGAAAGAGTTTTGTTATTTCCCCTTTTACAAACTTTTGCTTTATGAACAAAGTATATTAGGTATTCCTAAAGACATTACAGAAAATCTTCTCCTTACAATACCATCAATTAATTCAATTAAAACACTGATTTATGCTCTGAAAATTAGTCATTTCTCATTTAGCTACAGAATGCTTCACTTTCCACTTCAGATAGGGAAGAAGTAGTTCACAGTAAATATTATCTCCTCTTTAAACTCTTTTACTGATAGCATGCCTTGAATGCTAGGAATATTGTGTAATCCATTTTCAAACTGAAATCTATCTTGGAGTCATATCTGTACAATGTAGACCATAAAAATATTAAACTCAGTGAAAGATTATGCGGCATATAAAGTACAAGAGCCTTTTTATGGTTGACTTTGAATTTGCATCAGCCAAAACTTCATTAACTATCTTAAAGTCTCAGGTACGTTGATGATGAAAAGTGAATGAAATGAATGAAATTTGAAGAAAGATTTGATTATTTTATATAAATTTTAATATGTCATTTTCCTGTAGAGTTTAAAAATTAGGGAAAAAAATTCCTGAGTCTGAGCTGTGAAATAGTCCTTCCCTTTATTGTCTAACCTTTTTTTCATATAGTTAGTAAGAAGCAGGGATCCAAACCCGAAAATGGTTGTTTTTTGTTGGAATCCAAGTCATGCCTGCCTCCTCTTTGATCCCTAACAATCTCCCCCCCACCCCTTCTTTTTTTTTTTTTAATTTTTCTCCAGAATGTTCTTATCTGCATTTTGTTTGCTTATTAAAATCCCTGCTCAAGGCAGGGAGTGCTGTTTGGCACCACTGTGTACTAACCCAACCTCCTCCCATTCTGTCGGCGGCAATCTGAGAGGCTGAGCGGGAGCGACTGAAATTATGACATTACAAAGGAGCAGATCCTTCTGAGTAGCTGTTTCCCTTCTCCGAGGTTCCTCTAATCTTTTCTTTCTTTGGAAGGGGTTTGCCTGTCTTCTGCTTTTTATCAGGAAATTATCAAAGTGAAATTCTAGAGATAGGCTGTGAAATACAGCACACACAGGCTGAAGTCTTGCCTGTGTAATTTATGCTTTAATTTTTCCAGCTATGCATTTCAATCCTGAAGTATGTGCTTCTGTGTTCTAACAAATACATGTAAACACAGAGATGGATTTGAATGCAGGGAAGATATGAATTTTGTGATATAGTACTGAGTGGCATTGTCAGTGGTATATCATCAGGGTTTTGCTCAGGAGCTGACCACAACTTTTGATGTCTTTATCACTGGCATTCAAATGAAGCCATAATATGGCTTCATATTTGGTTAAAAAAAAAAAAAAAAAAAAAAAGTAAAAATGGATGGAACAAACTTGTCTGACCATTTTCTAGGAGGTCTGACAAAGAATCAATACTGGTCTCTGCTGAGCTGGCAGCAAAGAGTGGAAGAAGACAAAGCCCATCTTTCCTGCCTTTGTGCATTCACACAAAGACCAATGACATTCCCAAGGCTTTGGGATTTGTGTCCTTGAAGCAGTCACTCCCATGTCATGGTGGTGCTGGGCTGAACGTGGGACAAGAAGATGTCTCACTGGTTGATGAGGGGTGCACACCCTGATTGGAAAACCACGTGAAATGTATATTGCAGGCTGTTACTGCTGCCCATGGTGACCCACTATGGGAAGCTGCAGTGCAGGGGATGGACCAGTGGATTGAGAGGAGGATTTATATATATATATACATATATGTATGTATGTATATGGTAGCTCAGTCTGTCCAGGCAATTATTAGTAACTAAATATCTGCAAATGCAGAAATTGAACGTAGATTTCACGTAGTCTGTAATTAGTCTGACAGTAACTGCCTGAGATCCAAACTGCTGCAGGTCGAGCCCAGCACCCTCTTTATTGCCTGTTTTTCTTCTCTAAATCACAGTGGGTTTAGATTTACATGCTGATGAGTAAGATGACTGAAAAGTTCATTAACTTATAGGAACAGCAAAGCGCACCAGATTGTTTAACTCAATTAATCAGAAGTAACTCTCACAACAGATTGAAGAGTATTAGAACAAAAAAGGGTGTCCTCCCTGCATGTGTCTTCCTGCACTGCAGCGTGCAGACGGTCATCTCTAAATCTCAAATCTTAAACTGTCAGAAAAAAACAAAATGTCTTAAGAAATCCCACGTTTACCAGTGACTGCCATGAGTGCATGGCAGCTGCCAAGGTCGACCCTACGGGAGCAGCAGCTGTTCCCAAGCCCTGGATGAGGGATCAAAGAGCTGAGTGGCAGCCCTGCCCAGCGCTGAACTCTGGACTTGACAGAATTTTCCAAAAGTTGCTTTATGCGACAACCAAGTTTTTCTGTATTTCTGGAAGAATCAGGCTCACCCAGCTGAATTCTTCTCTTACGCTCTTCCTTCCCCTTCCCTCAGCTCTCGGAATGCAAAATCAGCTCCAAAGAGCGAAAGCAGACCCCACAGAGCTAGCTGGGTACTTTCCCTTTCTTTCAGACTTCCACTAAAAGCCCATAGCAATTATAAAAACATTCTCTCTCTTTAGTGATGGGTGTGTATCAAAGGACTTTATCAGTGACTGCAGCCTGTGCACATCGGTGTGTTTTGTAATATTCCACATGTAAGGACACCGAGTGTGGAGACTACATGTTTTTATCCAAAGGATGAGGGCATCCTGTGTGCTGAGAGCACTTAGCTCTTCTGTGCCTCGGTCACGGTCTGTGAGGACATTCCACAAAAGACAGAGGGATGTATAGTGGGGAAAAGGCCACGTGCTATTTAGATGTGACAATTCAGACACACTGAAGCGAGGCCTCATTTCTCTTCTTGTCCAGCCTTGGTGACAGTAGCTCTGAATGGGAGTTCCTACAATCTGATGCTGAAACACTTTGCTGGGGAAATAGGAGCTGTAATCTCTGTTTAAATTTAGTATTAGGGCTGCATGCCCTTGGTTGCTCCTCTGGCAGTTGTTGAGGCTTAGCTGATTGATTTCTCAGCTGGTGAGCAGGCATCTGTAGAGAAGACATTGATCTCTGCAAAGCCGGTCCCATTATGTGCTAGCACAGTAAGCTGCTTAATTCAGGTTTTCAGAGGTACCTGTGAATGAAACTGGGGGCTCTCCCACTCCAGTCCCCTGCTAGTGGTTATGCTGTACAGAGGGTGAACTTCTCACCTCTTTTTATTTCCAAGATGTTGACATATGTTGGAAAATCAGGCATTATAATCTGGGCTTTTTATTTTTAGCTTTGATTTCTATGCTGCCCCTCCTTTTTTTTTTCCTTTCTCACCCCCCACCCTCCCCACGATCTGCAGTGTATGAACGCGTGTGGATGGGAGGCCGTGCTGGACCTGGCAGGTAATCATAGAGCTGCTGCCTTCCCTTCCTCTCTCCAAACCTTTTCCAAACCAGCATTAACATGTTATAACATTTATTCTCTCATCCCATTTGTTGAGCGGGGCCTTCGGGGTGTGTGTGTGAGACCTGTCGTAGCTTGGTGTAGGGATTTTCTTGTTTTCTGTGTATTCCTGCTATGGGAGGCCACGTTAGACCAATACGTCATCCTTATGAGCTGAGAGGACTAGGGTTGATTAGTGCCCTGACATGGATACACCATACCTTTACGGGCAGGCGTACTCGTGAACTAATTCACCTTTAGTACAATTTCAGTCTCTTTGTTGTGATCTGTGTCTGTGGTCAGTGACCATCGGAGTGGGGAGGAAATGAAACCCCTTTGGAATGAAGCTGCATTTTCTTTGAATTTATCACCGCAAACTGCTTTCAAAAGAAAGCAGAGGAGAGGGGAGATACAGCTGCACATGATGACAAAGGAAATCAGATTTGTTTAAACACAGCTGGAAACAGTGCTGGAGATGACAGAGCTTTGAAATATTTTTTATATTTAAAGGCAGTAGCTGCGTAAAAACTTCCCAAACAAATTAAATCTCCTCTCAGGCTGACAAGCTTTGTGCACTGACTTCGGGGAACTTTAGCCATATGTCTGAATACCGATGCTGCTGTTAACTGCCGGTGTTGCTGCCTTATATTTCTGGTGATGTAAAAAATATTGTTCTTTACTAGTCTGATAAGATAATGATCCTGCTTGTCCTCAGTGTTCCTTTCCTGACCAGTCACAGCACATTCATCTCTTTGGATTGGTATTTCTTCTTTTTGGTTTTCTTCGTGGATCTTCATAGCCCTGATCTTATGATGGCGATTAACAAGCAGCCTGTGGTGTAGATCCCTTGCACTGAAAGGACAGAGCCCCCTGTTCTTATGGGGGATGCAATTTTCCTTTTGACTACCATGCTAATTTTCTCTTCACTCATCATGGTAGTGTTCTGCATTGCTGGGAAAAAAATCTGCATTGCTGGGAAAAAAAAAAAAAGTTCAAAGTTTGATTGCTTTTTATTTAAATTGCAAATACTGATTGTCAAAAATTGCAGTTAACTTTGTAGCTGGCTGGGAAATGTGAAAATGCAAAGGTAGATTTGCATATTTTAAATCTCAGAGTGTTGAAATTCCAGATAAATTTATATGCAAATAAATAACCAGTCCTCTGTATGCACCGTGTAAGGAGTGCGTGGAAGTATCTCCTGCCCCACAGCGCCTGTGCTTGGAGAAGGCCTGCCCGGGCTCCCCGACTGCTTTCATAATCTCTGCTCCTCGCAGAGTGGGTGCAGCTCAGTGAGTGGAGGAGGATTTGTGTGACTACGTGGTCATTTCTGCACCATGTGCTAAGGAGCTCACTGAGTAATACCAATGTGGAAGAGTAAAACGCCATTAGTGCTGCCAGTAAATTTTTTATCGATTTATTTAGAATTACCACTGCTGTACCATTTGGATGACAGTAGAAGCCACCTAGGTTGATGATCCAGTGGTGGGCTGGAGTCGGAGGATTCCTGCTTTCTGGTGCCACCTGTGACACTAAGACAAAGCATACTTTTGGTCAGATACCTTGGTTTCCTCTGTCTCGGTTGCCCAGTTTGTGAGTGACAAAGTTTTCCCCCTTACCCCACTGGAGACTTGATGCAAAGGGAAATCAGGACATGAGGAGGAGGCAAGGAGACTCGCTGCTTGCACTGAAATGTATTGCAGATGAGGCTAGATGGTAACGCGTTACCTGAAAGGCTTTTATTCCTTGCTACCTTAGAGACAGTTAAGCTTTAACACATGCATAGCTGATCTTGACAGCGTGTCTCTTTATCTATTAACTATCATTTACACTGCGGGTTGACTGAGGGGAGCTCTGTGCAGGGGAGTGCAATTTTGTTGCCAGAGCATAGATCAAAGGGATTTTCTTTTAATGCAAACAGACAAGATACAGAGTATGTATGAATGTAAAATGGAGAACTCGAGCACCGAAGGACTTCTCTTCCATTAGAAGATGAATTTATTTCATTAAAAAGGTGGTGAAGGATGTTTGAATTCCACTTTGCACAGCTTCCAGTGAGACTCCACAGTACCCAGGCACCTCTAACGTGTGTGGGTACATCGCTACATCATTAAAAAAAAAATTGGCATTTGACAGTGAATTATTTGACTACAGTGACGAGCCACTAAGCTCCAGTCCTGCAGAGAATCACTTGCATTTTTTTCTCCCCCAAACACAGTGTGTTACAGCCCTTTAAAGGGGAAAGGGGGATTTTTGCAGTCCTGGTACTAGAGCTGGTTCTAGGGAGAGCTTGGCTTGTCTCCTGGCTCTGCCATAAGCTGTGTATGAGTTAAGCAAACCACTTATATCCCCTGTGCTTCGGCTGTCTATAACATTTGTTACAAAATGAGAACAGTACGACCCCTCTTTTGTGTTTGGGGGAAGTGGCTGTTTCCATGTGTTTGAACAGTGTCTAACCCAGTAGGGCCCCAGGTAATGGTAATAAAATGCAAATTTCCATAATCTGCTTGATGAAGTTTCCTGAAGAAAACATTACTTTATCTGAGAAAGTTCTTTGTAATTGGATGTAATTGCCTGTGAGGACTACTAGCTCACATGCTTTCTAGAACTGATATATATTAAAAGCTGAACTGCTTCTTCTGCTCCTCAGGGTGAGAGCATTTCAGTATTTAATTACTCATCCTAAAGAATATATGTTTGTCTGCACTAGAGTCACAGACTGTACTGCCGTCGTAGTCATGAGACAGGTGTACAAGGATGCAGCCAGTGCCAGCAGTGACTTGTCACAGCACAGCCACAGTGCTGCGATGATTTGGGAAATGATGTGGTCCTTAAAGCAGCAAGGAGATGCTGACGTTATGTGACTTACACAAATGATAACTGCTCCCCAGCCTCATTTATTGGGCTTGTGAGACTGGCTACTTATGTGGTTCAGCAAGTGCTTGCAAACAGCGTAGCTGCATGGGAGCCACACACCCTCTGAACTTGTCTCATCTCCTCCTGAGCAGGGAGAAGTAGCCAAGGGAGCGCTCTGCAAACAGAGCAGCACAGCTTCCAGTGCGAGAACAAATCTGTTCAGATCAATATTGCATCACACCGAGTGGGCATGGCTTTGGAAAACCAGCACAGTCTCTCCGTACCATTTAACAAAATAGCACTCTTGCTATTTAAAAACACCAGTTTTGGTCCAGAAAAAGTTTCAAACATTATTTTTTTTTTTCAACAACAGAAAAAAATTCTGCCTAAAAATTTCCATTGCCTACATATAAGAACAGGATGTTGTAGTTCCCTCTAATACCCATCCTTCCGCTGAGGCTGCTGGATAGTGTCAGTGGGTAAGATGAGGACATCAGTTGACTGAGAACTGGATGGAAGCCATGAGCTCACATCACATACACCATCAGACAGCTTTGAAATTTGGCACGCTGTCAAGTCAGGACGTAGTTGATCTTACACTCTGTGCCATATCACACTACCCTGCCCTGAGCTACTGAGACTCGGTTGTAAAAAAATCTGTGGTAACTATCCCTGTCGATTCTTTGGTGCTGATCCTCTACTACCTTGTCACTAATATTAAAATGATATTTTGAATACTTAATTGCTATTTAACTTAATGTTGCTTATAAATCTGAGACATCTTTTTCTGTTTTCCAGATGCCCCCCAAATAGCTGATGGATGTTACCTTCATAGATACCTTTCTGAAATTCCGGTTTAAAAGGCAGAAACCATGACAGAGAAATTGGCTTATCCATCGGAACTCCGAGTGGTAAGAGGCTTCACTTCTTTTAATGGTTTTGTTATGCTGGGAAATCAAGTCCTTAAGTCAGACCACCACATTCATCTCAAAATTAGACTGATTTCAGTACAACTTAGTAAAGAACATCTGTGGCTATACCCAGTATATCATTAGAGTGTATCAACCAAATGAAGAGACTGTACATGGTATTTAATTTGAGAGATGCCTGTAGTGCAGTTATATTTTTTCCTAATGATACATATAATAAAGAAAAAATATGTGATAGTTTCAAATATGTGATGCACTTAACTCCTCTTTATGCCATAGCATCTGTAAAGCCCACAGAAATTATTCTGTGGAGGGTAGAGAGCTTCTCGTATTTGTGTTACCTGTGTGTCTGAGTATTTCTTCATTGGAAATATTTGAATCTATTCTAAAAATAAAACTACTTGAATCTGGGCTGGTTCAAGTCCTTCATTAAGACCCAGTAATGAATAATTTTAAATCTCTTTTTTTCTGAAGTATAAATGTCTTACTGGAGAGGCTGAGGTATTGCGAAAACTTTAATCTCTCTTCTCTTGTGAGAAATGTAATAGAGGAGAGTATCATGGGTTGATTGTGATTATTTAATCCCTTCCAATAGTTTGTTAAAGTGGGCATTTTAACTCATATCTAGTAATTTCTGATGGGTACCATCAGAGAATGCTCTTTAATATTTCATGGTTGGGGACATAATCTGAAACCCAGGGCACACAAGCACTTGCATTGATCGAAGTCCTGGGACCTCTGTAAATGTTTTCAGAGGCCACAAAGGAGAAGCAGACAGAGAATTTATGGACAGGCTATTACTGCATTAAAGGAATACACAAAAGCTCAAAGTTTTGTGGGCTGTAGTAAACATAATGTCTCACATACTTTGTGGGCTTAGATGAAGATGAAAAATAGGTGTTCTGGTGTCACTGAAAGATTACTGCAAATGGTTCTCCCAGAGAGCCAGATGGGAAAGATGGGAATGCAGGGAGAAATATGTTTAACTGTTCTCACTTTAAAGGGATACTGGAATTAAATGGTCTGGGTTGAAATTTGGGGACAATTTCTGGCAAGAGTACTGAAGCCAGTTTATAAACGTGAGGTCAAGGAGCTTTGGCTACATGTTACGTATGAGTGAGTGGAAAATATGATATTGTAATGTGTCAAACCAGGTGCAGTAGGTAATATACATCTCTAAACTGATGGGTCTGTCAGTGGCTTGGAAAAGATAGATGGTGTTTTCGGAAGTTCGGTTTAAAGTCCAACAACAATTGAAACTAAGCAGTAAAGTGTAGAACAAGAGGGGATAATAATGTTATAAACCATGCTACTGAAAGTTCACTGGGAACACTGGGAACTGGACCATAAAATGACTGAAAATAGGCACCATATTCTTTCAGCTGCAGACATCAGTAGCTACGGAACCCTTCCTAGGCAGAGAATATTGTCAGGAGTCTTAGATTAAAATCAATTACTGCCTAGGCAGCTGACCATCTGGAGGGGGAAAAGCTTTCACTCTCTCTAGCTTGTGCATCTAATTTTTAGTTGTGAAGAACTCAGCCAGTCCACTGTGTTCAGTAACTCAGCCACTTCTGTATGTTTCTGTTTACAAAAATAAAACTAGAGATAATTATCTCATTTATCATTAATGTATTAATCTAGATTTTAAACTAATTAGTTTTAGGGGCTGTAGAGAAATGTCAGGAAAAAAAAATCTCTGTTATCTGTGTTGTCAGTCTGAATGTATAGTCATATTTTCAGGGTTCTGATAGTTTGGTCCTTAGAATTTAGAAAGTGTGGTCCTTCTGGCAACATGTATCATTTCAGTCACTCTGGCCGTGACATTGCACTGGGACAAACCCTGATGGTGGAGCGACAATGTGGAGGATTCTGCCCAAAGCTTTTGCTACTCTGGAGTAGAAACTCAGGACCCTTTTTAAGCTGAGATTGGAAATGAGCTTTTGGAGATAATGACTTTTAGTTAAGAATAGCCCCCGTCCTCATTTCCCAGAATGTCTGCCTGAACTACATCTGAGCAGTTTGACTGTGTACCCTCTGTTTTAGTTTCTGTTGATGTGACAAAGGCTGCACAGAGCATTGCAGCAGAGAGTAGCAGCTATTCATAACCTGCAGAGGGAAAATACTGGAACGAGGACTGGGAGAGGATGGATCCAACGGGAAGGAAGGAAGGAAAGGTTTGAAAGCTGGTTATATATAAATTTTCGTAAGTTGCCACAAAATCTAATTCTGCTTTTGAAATGCCGCAAACTGAATTAAAATTTAAAGAACCTGATCCATGATGACCGTCATGTATTTACACGGGTTCATTAGTCTGTTTCTGATAGCTGTTTTGTTTAGTTCATGTAAGCCTTTGGCTACATTTGATTCCTTTGTTTATTGCATTTGCATCATTTTTATTAAATGTATTTATTTGAATAAATTTTAAAACCGCAGCTGGGGCTGGAGTCTCAAGATATACAAATGCACAGAGAAAACCGTGTGAGAAAACATAAACGTGGGGGTGGACAAATAACCGATTATGGCCAGATACCAAGTGGGAAAACCCTCGCCCCAGTGCAGTGAGGGCTTCCAAATCACCCAGTGTCCCTTTAAGCTCCCAGTTTTCCAAAGTAGAAGTTGCCATAGTTCTATTGACTGAACAGAATTCAGTCAAATACGCACTATATTTTTCAGATATATCCTGATATGTTGTATAAGCTTGATTTTTTACATTCTTCTGAAGTACCATGAAATTGTCTTAATTTTGGTAGCCAGTTCCGTATTTTTTAAAAGCCTTTTTGATGAAGAATGAGCAACTTGGCACTGATAATTTTGTAAAATCTTTGACTTAAAACACTCGCCACACTTTTTCTATACATCATAAGCAGAATTGTATCACACATTTATGTCATCCTGATGAATAGCTTTACAGTAGTCCCCAGTATGATTTCCAAAAAAGGTGTTTTCAAATATATATATATATTAGTGTAACTGTCTTCTTAAGTCTGGCTAAGAACTAGTATAATACCTGTTATTTATAGTCTACACTGACTTCTTTCTGAATTGAATTCAGATAAATTAAACTAGCTTTACTACTGGCAACCACAATGCTTGCTAATTGCATAATAAATTACACAGATTTTCTGAACTGGAGAGTACCACTTCCCAGTGTCTGAACAGTTAGGCTGTTAAGTACGTGTTTGTTTATAGAAATGCTGCATTTAAATCACAGTCCTAAATTCAGTCTCTAAGTGGCTTTTGTGGGTGATTTGGAGCTGGTAGCTGATGTCCTCAAGAGCTGTATCTGTTCACGATGTTTAAGTCATCCACCATGGCAGAGACAGATTTCAGTTGACTTAACATGAAACCATAGGACTGCGGGGTAATAGGCACCTCTTCGTTTTCAAGATTTAAATTCTAAACTCAGCAGATGCTTTCTAGTTCCTATCACCTTCCAGTCTATCAGGAATGAAACCTGTAAGGCAGCGCTGCTTAGCCTTTCTTCCAGAAGGCTGAGGGTCAGGTAGTTCATCTCTTTCCTTCTGGCTTTGTAAAGGTAGTATCTAAATTGTCTGTGGAATAAAATACCCTACTTTTTTTTTTCTTTTTTTCTTTTTTTTTTTTCCACTTCTCAAAGGTTCCAGGGGCCTTAGGACCACATTCCCAAATAGAAAACTTTAAGGCTTCTGTCTGAAGTTTGAATTCAAGTCCATCTCTGCTGATCTTTGAAGTTCTGTACTAGGGAAGCTGCAGGTGAATTGTCACCAGCAAAGTAGTCCCTGGGCAGTACTCCAGAGCCCAGCGCTCACTGACATGGATTTTATTCATTGAGGGAGCTGAGAAACAAGCAGGGTTATGGCGAGTAGAAAGGAATGGTTCAAATGAACAGAGGAAGTGCTTTGTCATGTAAGAGCTGTACTCAGCCATGAGCCTGTAAGCTTCTCTTCCACGTAAGTGACTAAGGAACAGTAGGGAGCCCCATTACTTCCCTGTATGTGGGCTACTTTATCTTCATAAATGCGAAAGGGGCCAATACCAGATTGCTATTCTCCTGCTAGGAAGGAAGGCAAGAGGTGGGCAAGCAAGCATGTGAAAAATACTGAGTCTTGATGTTATTTTTCATCCTATGTAGATTTATTTGCCTGTGTTTCTGTATTTGTTCAACAGAGCCAAAGGGGAAAAAAAAGAAAAGAAAAAAAAAAAAGAAAAAGAAAAAGAAAAAAGCAAGCTGCTAGGGAAAGAACCAAAACTGTTCCATGAAAAGTAGGAGGTAGCTTGGATTAACGAGATCATAATTTGATTCTTCATTTGTCCAAGTTGTGTTGTGTGAAGCTGTTAATACTTATTGTACTGACCTGTAAGTGAACGGCTGATGTGCTAATCGGGGTAACTTTATGGGCTGTAGTTTCAGCTTAGAGTCTGCACAGGCATCTGTGATGAAAATGCAGAGATTGCCTTGCAGCAATTGCTCTTGAAAAATATTTCCAATTTTTGTTACCGGGAGCAAACAAGTTTTTATGCACTAATGGTGTAATATGAACTAGTGTGAGTTATGAGCACCTTTCAAGAAAAAAGCAGATCCTGAAAGCACTATATTTTAATAAACACACTTTCCTTGCACTGTCAAAATGAATTCCCACTGGTTTTATATTTTTATTGCACATTCTCTACCAGCAGAGAGAATATCAGCATTCTGCCAAATTCAGCTTTAGCAAGGCCATCACTTCCTAACTTGTTATATTCCATTGTATCCTATATTAATAAGTGCTAGGAATAAGAAAAATGGGGATCGAATGAACAAACCGCTTATAAACCTCAGGAAATTTTCAATTAAAACATTTAATCTTCAAGATGCACAACCATCTAACTTTCAACAGATACAGACATGAGAAATACCGGTTTAATATTTTAAAATTCTCTTATCTCTTCTTGAGTTGTTACTTGTTTTTGGTGGTTACAAAGGCTTTTCCTCATGAAAAAAAGATAGGCGCTTTCAGTTAGCAAAAGCTATTTTCAATGTAAAGGACAGTAGTGAAATAAAAGGAAAGAAAAAAGCAAGTTGGCTCTGGGGAGATGATGGCACAGTTCTAGTCAATAGGTCAGCCTTTTGTGGCTGTTAATCAGATATATTTATGTTACTGACCAAATGACACAGCCCCATAAATTTGTGTGTGTGTGCCTGTTACGCCGGTAATGATGATGCAGCTGCAGATAAATGAGTTGGGCTCCATTCTGAATCCCTAGGATCAAATATGAAATAATCCACCTGGATTATTAACACATCTTTTGAGTTAATGACATAGGGGGATAGATTTTTGTTTGTATTTTAATAGAAAATGCCTTCAGTCTCTCGGTTACGAAATATGCTACATGTTAAGAGTGACAGTGGTCTACTGTATAACAAAGATCTTTGCTCAGTGTGAATTCAGTGTGAATTTCAGGTAGTAAAGCTGAGCATTGCAATTTGGTGTGACACATTTCAGGCTGGGAGCACAACCACATAAAGGTGTCCAAGTTATTAAGACCAAGTTTGACTGCCAAAGCAGCAGTATTGCCTTAAGCCTTGTTCTCCTTGCACCATCTTAGCCCAAGAGCTTCTGTCACAGGCTTTCCCTTTGGGAGTTGGCTTACTGCACCTTCAGTGCACCACGTTTCATAAATTAATGGGGTTTTTGTACATTAGTTTCATTGTTTGCATTCATCACAGTAACAAGCAGCAGAAGCGTGTGTTATATTTATGAAACATCAAATCATCCAGCATGACTGAAATGGGATCTTCATGTGCTCCCAGTAAGACTTCAGCCCTGCTTCACAGACATATTCCTAAAGTTCATTCAATCTCCTGAGCAAACAAGGAGACCAAGGCAGCTGAACGTTTTCTTAAGGGTCAGTAAAACTTACGTTTTTATGTAGTTTCAGGTTGAAGCATTGATTGGAGTCAGCTTTGAGGGTTTGGGGTTGAGTTCAGCTTGACACTCAAGGGGCAGCAGGGATATCTGTAACCTGTGTGATTTGTAACACAAGATAAATTTACACATATGAACTTTTGAGTTTTAGTCAAAAGCACGTAATACATGCTAATATAATGAAATAAAAATATTTGCAGCCTAAATTCTTTATGTTCATTTTAGTGTAACAGGTCTTACACTAAAATACTCCTTATCCTCTAACAAAGTGCATATTATTTGTAGCCTTAGCTTAGTGAATTTATTCTGTTCTGTGCCAGGGCATGAAGCATATCTCCTGCCCTTGGTTTTTGGTGTGTAATACCAACTGAAGGATCCAAATAATCCATTTGGATCAGATAGCTTGAGGCAGATAATAGCTGCCACGCTCAGGAATGGATAATAAGGGCTGTGGCAATGGCTGTTTCTGTCTTCTCTACGTGTTCCTTTAGCTGCATCAGCTCAAGCCATCGCAATGCACAGGACACCCAAGCAAGGTGAAGTGTCACTTTAGAGATGGAGCGTTGGCTTGGTAACTTAATTTTAAGACACGGAGATTTTTTAAGCTTTCCTTACAAAAGCCAGTTGGGGTGTAGATGAATTTCGCTACTTATCTAGGAGCTTGAGGCCACTGTGGATGACTTCTATGTTTAAACTTCCCTAGTCAGCACAGTAGCAGGTCGCTGCTGTTGCAAACTGGGCAATTATCTGTTTCCACAAGCAAGAAATACTCTATACCTTGCAGATCTGTCTAATTTGATTAGGAAAGCTGGAGTGAAGGCATTTTGCCTTTTTTTTACCTGGGGGCTAGGTGCTTCTAAGTGTCCTTTCTGCTTAAAACTTCTTTCATTCCAACCCTCGATTTCTCCCTGTTTCAGCTCAAGCACTGCCGCCCTCTCCCTTCTGCCTCCTCATAGGATGTACACGTGAAGCATAAAACTCTGTATGCCAGAAATTTTTCAGAAGTTCTCTTATGAAGGCCTTTCTTCCTGATCTGTGCTTCCCTGATTTGTGTGTGATGAATAGAGGGGTAGGGCCCCAACCCTGCTGATTGCGTGGGGGTGTAAACCTGTGCCCATTTGCAGCCGCAGTGACTCCAGGCAAGGAGGGGTGATGGCCTTGTGGTAGTCACTGCCTTCAGATCATACCAAAAATATACAGGCTTGCTATTACAAAAATATTATATTAGAAGATAATAAACCAGGCACCGATTCTGTAAACGCGAGGCATTAGATATCCTGAGTGAGACAGATTTAATATAGAGCTTGAGAATGAGTCAGACTCCCCGACCCTTGTCCTTGCAGTCTTGCTCTGAAGGTCAGGATCTGTCAGCAGCACAAGTTACAAATCCTCGGCTAGACAATCTTTGGGCATCTAGGGGTACGTCATGCCTTCTGCTCTCCACCTCAGGGGCTTTTTAACTGTTTTTTTTAACCAGTGGTGTGTGGTGCTGTACCTTTTTGGTTAAAATGCAAAAATAAAAAATTAAAAAGAGAGATTAAGCTAGTTTGCCTTTTGTCAAATAGGAAAATGAGGTTGTTTGCAAACACTGATCTTGTTGTGGCACTTGTATGCATTTGGAGTAAAAAGAAGGGAAGAGTTACAACTTGTTCCTGCGTTAGGTACGGGATCTCGTAATCTCTTTGGATCCAGCAATACATTGCTCCCACAGCAAAATGATTCCAGCCTTTCAAGGCCTGGTTATTACATCCAATATCTGTTTTATGTATTGCACATTCTTTTAGCCTGCTCACAGAAAATGGTAAGGGATCAGAGAACTTTATCTGAGGGCTGATTCTGGAAAACGTTAACTTATGTTTTGTTCATGGAAGATGCTGAAAAACACTGAGGGTCAGGAAGACGCTGTTAACAGGCATCACTGATTTTCAATTAATTGTAAATGTTGAGAATTCGTAGATTTCGGTTTGGAAGCTTATTCTGACGTGTACCCTAACATAGTCCTTGGCAAATCTGCTTTGAGCTAGTTAAAAACGTCAGTAATGGTGGGAAGATACATTATAGTTCTCTTAATCAGATGCCATTTGGATAATATATTTTTTTTTTATGGTGTTGGGCTTAAAGAAGTAAATAACCCGTGAATTTCTGCTGAATTCATTTTGAAAGAATGCTGTGGAAGAGTGCCAAATATGCAACCAGAATTAATGGGCGAACATTCACCATTACAGTGTCAAAACTCTTGGGCAGTTAAAGCACTACCTTAGAAAGTCATTGACAATGCTCTGGTCACGAGCCAACTCCAGGAAACCTGATGCTGAGTTTCCACACGTGCAAAGAACATAAATTGACTCTTTTTTTTTTTTTTTTTTTTTTTTTTAAGACAAATGAAAAGCAAACAGTTGAAATAAAATTAAATTGCCATTCAGCCAGCAAGCTCACAGTAACTATCAGTGGTTGCAGTTAATGTGAATGTACATTTTTTTGGTTCAGTCATTATTTTTAACAGTTGAGCCTATCTAATCATTAGCTGGATCATGAAGTCAATTCCTTTCATGTATTCAGTAACTCATCTCATCTAAATTGTTTCAGTTCCTCAGAGATAGTTTTTGAATATGCATGACATATTTCAGCATAATAACTAGGAAGTCATTTTACGTTGCTTCTCATTAGCAAAATAAAGTATCAAAACAGGTTTCCTTTCCTTTAGAGGAAGCTCTTCAATTAGCTCTGGACCATAATTCACCTTCAGTTCCCTCACACATGTTAATAGCTACTCCTGAATATTTGATCTAAAATGCTAGACTAGATTCAGTTTAGTTGCATTGCACATAATTTACTTTTCCTCCTCAAGGTTCCTGAACTACTAAGCCAATTTGGGGCTGAGTTCTAAGCAGGATATAAACCAAAGCTTGGATCAAATAATTTGTTGTGTGCTTTGGCGCAGTATTTATGGAAAGGACTTCTCAGTTCTCATTTGCAGTGTGTAGCATGGAGCAAGGCTGCCGACAGCAGCTGCCTGCTTGGGTTGCTCCCTCCCAGCCTGAGAAGGATTCAGAGGTACAAGACGTGTTGGGGGCGATGTCCTCAACGTGGTGCTACTTCTACAACCCACATAAGAGAGAGTGCAGAATGGTTTGATGTACCACAAATATATAGTGTACAAAAATAAATAAATGGATATTTTAATGGTTCCAAAACATGAGTCATGTTATAAGCAAGTATATCGTTGCATACCATCTGGGATGACTTCATTCTCTGCAGCAGCAGAACGCAGCAAGTGCTGAAGCCTGCATTGCGATACTGCCCGGCAGCTTAGGACAGGAAGCAGCACAACTGGACGTTCAAAACCATGGGAAAGCTACAGAGGTAGTACATGGTGCTGCTGTCAGGACATAGTTACTTTGTCTTTTGAGATAGTCCGATGTGTAAATGGCCATTATCACCGCTGACTTTTTTGTTTGATTGGATTTTTTAATGCTTTCACAAATGGCAACATTTTCATATGGATAGAAAGTCTCAGTCATGTCCATGGAGTCAGGGGATGTGTCCCAGGGGTGACTGCAAAGAAATGTAAATAGCTATCTGCTAGAGCCCAGCACTTACGCTTACAATGTTTGGACTATCTTTGAAATGCCCTGGGTAAATATTAATTCAGTATGAGGTTTACACTGTGGTTTTGTCACAGAGGTCATGGGAACCGTGAATCTGAAGAAATGTCAGGATTTTTGTAATACACCCCCTGCTTACCGAGAGGCAGGCCTTTCTGGATGATGAAGTTCACACAGAGACAGGCTGCCCCATCACTCCAGCCTGAACGGTCATGAGGCAACCTTGTAGACAGGGGAATCTGCCCAATAAAGATGTGGTTTGGTATTTATAATCATATTTGATATGCTTTCCATTCATTTGCCCTCAAGTAATTTATTTATAATGTTCATATTGAAATAAAAGCTTCCCTGCAAAAACAATCTGATGGAAACATAAGAGCTGCTACACTGTCTACAGTGTAGTTGATTATTGGTGGGGTAAAGAAGGATTATATAGGTCTGAATTAAAATCCTGACCTGGCTTTTGTATTCAGAAATGTCCCTTTGTAACTCTGGGCTGTGGTAATGTCTTTAAATACACCACAAAAACAAAACAAAACATTTTTACTGCACTTTGTACACATCTTGTAAGGAATGGATATGGATCTCATTGAGCCTTCTCTACTGAGGTTTGCTATAAAAAGTCAGTAGAATACAGGAGATGTAGTATAGGAAAACAGATGTGAATGATGCAAAGGGAAGCAAATTGCTTCTTGGTAGGACATGGCCTGCACAGAGCAATCATTCTTCAATCATTCTTACTCCTCAAGTAATTTCCATTTCTCCAGGGAGCTGCTTTATAATTAATGGTCTTTGTTTATGGTATATCTATGCCTGAAAAAAAAAAAAAGAAAAAGATGTAGACATGTCCTTCATCAAGTATCTCAGCATGCAGGCCAGTAATTATTCTTATGTAACTCGTATTGTATGTCGTATAAAGCTCCCATGCAGTGCCAAACACTAAAGGGCTGCTAATGCATTCAGCAAGCACAAGCTGGAAAAAAAAATAATTCTTTCAAGCGGGGCTAGAGAAAAAAATCCCTTTGACTCTCAAACCCATCTGTACTGATGAGTGGGCTTGAGGTTTGATGCTGTCATACTTGCAGAAAGTGTAGACTGAGCGGAAAGGAGCTCTTCTCTCCTCTCTTCCACCCCTGCAGTGCCTGAGCAGCTCAGGTCCTGTGCGGGAGGCTGGGAGATGTCCCCGTGAGAAGGCTCCTCTGGAGGCTTGGCTCCAGCCTCATCATCCGTGGGACTAAATCTGTTGGAGCTGCATTACTTCCAGGCACATTGGACCAAGTGTCACAGATTGATTGGCGATCCCAAGAATTCCTTCTTTAGCCACACCAGACAAGCTCTGACTCTGAGCTCAGCTCCTGTGGAAAGACATCTCTGCTGTGTCCCTCATGTCTCAACGACAGAATCTGTGAATGCCCGGAGTGAACGATCATCTAGTGAATGAAAATGAAATGAAAGTGCGAGTCAGAACTATTCCCTCTTTGCATTAACTTGTTCTAAAGTTTTCTTCTGAGGAAACTCCTGCGGCCTGAAGCAGCTGTTGGTGTTTTTCACAAGTCCCTCAAGGCGATCTCTGGCCTGCTTGACTTGGCTGCAGAGCGCTTGATACCATGAGGTTTCTGTTAGTCACCACCACTAATGTTGTCTGTAACCTAAAAGAGAGACATGTGTTCTGAACTGGATTTAAGAAATAAAAGCTTCAAAGTCAATACTAGATTAAATCACCTCTATTCTAGGTATTCTGGAGAAAACCTAGATACCAGACAGACAAATCTGACATGTCAGAGGAGTAGGTCAAGGTCATTTGATCAGAGTTGAGCAAAGCAACCAAGCATTACATTTCATTGACATCCTCTTCTAGCAAGCAGGATTGCAGCTCTGTGCAGGCACGGAGGAGAAAAGGGATCATTTCTGTACTGGGATCAGAGCTAAACAAGTGCAGGCTTCAAGCTTAGCTGCCTCTGGATTGCCAGCCTCCCACTGAAGAGGTTCATTTAAATTGATCCCAACATAAGCAGTTATCGTCCTGCCAGGGCTCCTGACTTCTACAATTTCCATTCTCAGGATTCCATTATGGGGCTCCCGATATTTGGTGTTTTTATTAAGGCTGGGGCTGTTGCAGTCCAGCTGTTATGTAGGCAAGCCAGCTTTTCCTGTACTGCAGTTTGCAAATGTGGTTGGAGTACATTTAAAATATCAGAGACACACTAAAAATGTAAATACATTTGTGGGGGAAAGATTCACACTTTTAAATAAATCTCATGATTTTTTAAGGCCTGACTCACAATTTTAATGCTAGTGGTTGGCAATATTGCTGTTTCTCTCCAGATGGTTCTCTCTGAAAGGAAAAAAACCTCACAGTACCCTATGGGACACTTATCTTGAAATTCAAATAGCAATGGTAGATATATAAAAGAAAGAAGATGAAATAGAATAGAATGCATAAATCCCCAAATCCAGGGACAGATGTTTAAAGCTGGATTATATCTTCTCTTTTCTACTCAGGGATGTTCAATAAAATTAACCCAAATGAATTTAGATTTGAAATGCATTAGTGAAACCATATACTCAGGCAGAATTTAAATGGCCTCAATTTGCTTCAGTTTAATTCACTTTGAAATGAATTAATGAAACCAAGTTATGCCACCTTTATTTCTAACAGAAAGTCCATCCAGTTAGTAGAGCTTATCTACCTAATTTACCTTAAATTGGCACCTCTTCTTTAATTCAGCTTCCTTCCCCGAGTGTCCTTGACACGTGGGAGATAGCGATGGGGCGGTAAAGGGATGGATGGATGTCAGTTTCACTGAGGCTGTGGGGTTGTTCTGCCTCACGAGCATGGTGCTGCCAACAAAGGGCTCTCTCCACTCTCAGGCTCCCTGCCTTGCTTGAATACGGAAAAAGAGAATGCACAGAAACCAGATCAGCCAGTATGTATGCCAATTTTCTTCTTCTGAAATCAAGATGGCAGTTATTAATAGAAGCAGCGGTGCAAATCGGGTAGAAATCATATGCGGGCATTACTCCACCAAATGAAAACTGGTGCACGGCACTGAGCTGAAGTGGGCATCCATCCTGCGCGCCGAAGGACGGGTTGTGCTGGAGCCAGGTGGAGCTGGGGCACCACGGGCAGACAGTACCAGATCCAACACAGACCCCACCACGGCAAAAGGAGCAAGACAAAATTTTATCAACAATTATAAAAGGCAGTAAGAGGCTACTCCATGTCTGCTGTTTCTCACGCACTAACAGTGTTTCTGATTTAGTTTTAGGAGGTCTAAGAGTAGATTTATATATTGCCAAATCTGAGGAAGGTCTGTATGAGAAACTACAAATAATCTTTGCTTGGTGCTGTCAGAAGTGGAAAGCCTGTAAAATGTGTCTCTGTCTTTAAAGCAGTGTGTGTGCACTAGCTGCTCTGTTCTCTCTCAGTCTCAAGAAGTACAAACTTTCCATATCACAGTCGTCATTTTCTAAATCAACGCCTAGCATTTCAGTGATACAAGTCTTTAAACCAGAACTTTGATATTAATAAAAATGCTATCGTTAAAATGAAGCAGTTTTTTGAGGATCTGTGGTGGCTTTGTACTGCAAACCACTGCTGAAGCCAAGAGAAACATGGAGATCTCAGCAGCATCTAGATCCATCTTTTAACTGCAGTGTAAAGAGACAGCAGACCATTGGAAATACTTTTAGGAATCTAAACTGTTTTACCAGAAAAGTAGAACCCTGACATGTATATCTCAACAAACAGAGTAACCTATTTATGCTCCCTGTGGTTACACACAGAACATTTCAAACCAGAAAAATCTTACAGCAAAACCTTATCCTATCTGCCTCAGCTTGTACCTGGAAAGCAGAAAACTATGCAGAACTTTCACATCTTGTAGTGGAAGGATCTCAAGTTTAATACAGATTAGTCCTTGGGATACAAGCCTTCCTGTCCATAACACCGGGATGGATTTTCTTCTAGCTGCTTTTCCATTTGCCATATATCACACCAAGAAGTGCGACAGAGATCAGAAGTATGATTGGATCCTCACTGGAAACTACTCGGGCAAAATATATTATATTTAGTAAGCAAGCTCTATCATTTGCCTACCCTTCCAAGTAATTATTTCTGTATCTTCTGTGTAAGTTGTATTCTGGACTAGCAGTTCTCACTACATGTTCCTTTACTCTCATTCTATGGAGAATATATGGGACACTTGAGCAGTTCCCCAGGAGCCCAGATGAATAGCTCTGAGCTATATATACGGCCACGGGAGTGGGCTTGGGGTAGTGGCGTTTTTACTAGTGATTAAATGTCTTCCAAACCTATTCACGGTGCAGAGCTATAAATGATGGATTTTTCACATTAATGAAAGGAGCCCTTGGAGCCCTCCGGAGTGCACAGTTCTATTTTTACATTTCACTATCGGAGAATGAGGAAAGATAGGGCAACGTGTTTCTTTTTTTAAAATGGCTGGAACAGAAATTCGGCCCATTCTGGCTGTCATTCAAGTGCCAACATTGTTAACCATTGTTGGGCACAAATTCAGAGCTCATACTTGTTACATCATTTCATCAGGGGATTTTTTCCACTTACTTTGGGCTCATTAGCAGACCTGGCCTAAAAATAAACATGCAAGGAAATCTGAAACCACTCGCTCTACTATGAAAGCGATACGGTATCCAACCTTAGAACAAGGTTAGAATTTAGAGTCCAAGCTTGAAAGTCCCCAGCAAATGACTTTGTTGGTTATTATGCTGCTGTTTGCTCTCTATTGTTACCTGCATCCTGCTGTGTGTGAGTTGAGAAAAGGAAGAAGAGCTCTTGGGAAAGGTTTAGTCCCTTGTGCTTGCTTTTCAGGGAGGGTTCTGTCATCTTTTCTTTCTTCTGAAAGAAAAGCTTTTGATTAAAGCAGAATAGAAGAAAAATCTGCCATCCCCAAAGCACCTGTGGTAAGAAACAAACTAAGAGAACAAGCCTCAGTTCGTAGGCCATCTATGCTGATCCCTCTGAATTAAGAGGGGGACGTACAATTTCATCATCACCCGCTCTGCCTGCAGGAGTTTGTGTAGCTGTATGGGCACAAATAGTGCTCCTTCACCCAGAACCGATAATGCAGTGGGAATAAGAGATCCTGGGCACCAAAACTGAAAACGCTTCTTCTTTTATCCTAGTACTGCAACGGATTTATTCTTATTCTTTGTGAAAAGCAAAGCTAGAACTGAATAAAAGTAACAGCTAGATTCATGCCACCAGGACAACTTTGACTTCCAACAACTGGCGTTTAGGAAAAACAGTGTGAGAGGTCAGCAGGTTTCAGCTGCTATAAGCAGGAAGAAATTGTATTGAAATTGGAATCCTAAAAGGGTTTGCCAATTTGCAGCTTCCCTAAAGAATGGGGTCTCTGAGTGAAACTACTTATGTGTTCCTCCAGCTCAGATTTATAATCTTCCAGGCATCTCAGCATGAGCCTTCTCCTCAGAAAACAGCATTCAGTTGTTGTTGGACTGGTTCTCCTAAAATGGTTTCAGGCATGTATGAATGAGTCAGAAATGAACAGCAGTAATAAGTAGCTGCATGCAGAAAAGAGACTGCATCCTTGAAGCCTTTGGGAATCTTTTAAATTGTCTTGATTTCTTTATTTTTTTATTTCTTTTCCGTCTTTGGTGAAAAGACTTTAAAATGTCAGAGGGGAGGAAAAGCCGTGTGCAATAAAGAAAAACCTAAGGAAAGAAATCAAGACACTGAAGTTGCAAAAAATGTGTGCCAGTGCTATCACAGGCTTTGCACCACTCTCAGCAAGTGGCCAACTCACATCCCTTGGAAGGATCAGAGTTCAGGCTCTCTTAAGAAATCATTAGGATAATTACCAGTATGAAACAGGTCAAGAAATGGGAAAGATTCATATTTGAAACCTGTCTAAAGATTTACCATATTGACTACAGTACCTTAAATCAGCACCAGGAAAGAAAAGAGAGAACGAGGGATCGTACTTGTTCCAAAGCAGATTTCAATTTGATAGAGCTCATTATAGGTGCTTCAAAAATGGCTCATCTTTAATGTTCTAAAATGCCATAACTGAGAGAAGTGATAAACTGAATTGCAAGCAGTGTTTTTGATAGCTGGGCTAAATCAAAATTGCTGTTTTAATCAACAACAACACTTGGATTTTCAGCTGATAAAATTGTATGCAGAGACAAATTGCTGATGTAAGTGCAGTGGTATTTGAAACCAATATAAGCCGAGCAAAAATTATATTCCTCTTTGTTTTCCTTCTTAAGTTTCTATGGAAACCTTCTTGGAGGTGGTCTGAGGAAAAGAAATGCTAAAATAGAACAATAAAATGTGTTATTTATACATGCAAAGTAAATATCCTTCCTGCACTTTTTTATGGAGGGTGAAAATGCGGTTTCATCATTTCATATTCTCCCTTGACAGGCAAATTAACTATGACCCATTCTCCTTAGGGTTTGCTTTTCTGCATTTGGCCAACATGTTTGAGAGAGGAAAAGCTCTAATCTTCTATGCAGGACATCTATTATTTATTCGCTGTCTTACTAAACTATCTTTATTTTTTTTTATCCAGCAGCCTTTGCGTGTTCTATGAAAAGAATGTCTACAAAGTTTTGTTTTGTTTTGTTTTGTTCTTGAAACTGTAGCTCTGTTAAACTCTTCACGAACTTAGCTGTTCCCTCAGAATTTTAGCCAGAAGAAAATCAAATTCAAACTTGTATAAACAACATCACTATAAATAGGTATCAATAACAAGTGGTTAGGAAATGGTGTACACAAGCATTCTTGTAATGAACTGCTGCTGCACAGAATGAATTTCACGTACCCTAAACCAACGACACCTACCAGACATGCCTGCCATGCGCTGAGCTTGTTGGGAAGCACATCCAAGGAAACGTATTTGAGGGGCCATCTCCTAAAGGATATCAGATGAGCAATCGTGCAATGAGAACAGGGGCCCTGCAGTATGGATAAAAGCAGAGCCCCCAGGTGCAGATGGTCATTTAGGGATCACTTCAAAGGCTGCCTGGAGAAGATCTGGTTTTAGGGCACACAGAGTTGGTACGTGGGGCTCAGTTGTGCTGGCAAAGCAATTTGTGATGCTACCAGAAATGTGTATTTCCCATAGAGGGGTGGGGAAAACAGAAGTCTCATGTTGGAAGAAACTGTCTTGGAGGATGGTAGGGAAAAACAGGAACCTGTGGTTAAACCTTTTGCCAGTCATTATAGATGGGTCATATAACATCAACACGTGCAGAGTTGTGTATCCGCCTACAAAAACCGGCTATGGCACCAGTGGAGATGTTTTTAGGTTGTGTATATTAGCAGCAAAAAACCTTAGCCGTGCTTGAGCCATATTTCAGCGCTGGGTGTGCAGAATTGATTTCTTTGATATCCAGCAGCGTTCTGCTGTATGTGTCAGCTTTGTCTCTTACTTGAGCGCACAGCTTTGTTGGTGTGTTTGCATCGGTCTGGTTACCTGCCTTTGAGGGCTGGCTGTTAAGTCAGAACACACACTCCAGTCTGTTCTGTAGACATGCAGCGACTGTCATGAGTGTTATCACTCTGAGAAAACATTAGGGGTGTTACAGAACCCTCTACAGGGCTCAATCCCATGGTGGAAGTTGTAGCTTTCCAATAAAAACCTTTTAAATATGCCATACCCACCCTAAGCTTAGTGTGCATACAGCTCCTGCTTTGTTTCTGCTCCTTGCAGGTTTGAAAAATCTCTCTTGGGGTCTGTTAACAGGGCTCTGCACTCATTATCATGCTCTCTTCCATTTCCTTCAGGCTCCTGTCTGGGCCCGCAAATAAATCTGTGTAATCATGGGGAGTTTAACCTTCACTTTGGTGGTGTGTGTGTGTGTTTTCTCAGGCTCTTCTCAGCAATGCAGTGTGGAAAGTAATAGGCAGTTTCCTACGCATTTCTCATCTGCATTTTCTTCTACGCGCAGCAATGGAAGGTTACGGCTCTGTTGTTCCTGCAGACCTGGGGAATGGAATCACAACTCTTCGTGCCTCACCTAACCAATCTGCTCCATTCGGTATCTGCTGGTACACACTGACATATTCCTTGAGCACGACAGAAACAGGTACCATGTGAAGCTGGATGACATTAAGCTAACATTAATTGTTTTCTCACCAAAAACATATTTTTAACATAATCAAAATTAGGATTGGATATAAGTGCAGATAATAGAAGATGGGGATGGAAGAATTGAAATGATTTGTTCCATTATTTCCAATATTGAAGATTTCACCTTCTTTTGAGTCTTTTGTTTTGAAGTTCAGCCTGCTTTTCTTTTCCAGAAAGGATCTTTCATGTAGGTCAGAAGCCCTTTCATGAGCAAGGGCTCTAAAGCGGTGCAGCCCCTGTCTTAACCCTTTATCCTCCTAACCCTGCCACAGCACGAGAACAAGGTGCGAGGGAGAGCGGCACGCAGGCAGTTCCAGCCCTCTGTGAGCAGACATCTTCCTGCCGAGTCCGCCTCTTTCATCTCCCCACTCCCCACTGTCTCTGTTGCCTTCATCTATTCTGTAGGACAGATGAAACACTTGTTCTGTGCTGGCTGGTGTAGCAGCAGTTGCATTCACCAGACTCCTCTGTCCTCGTTCCTTTTTGTTTCCCTTCTCTCTGGTACTGTATCTTCACCTTAGTTTAAGCTAAATGTCCTCTGGCATCATTACTAGCTGCAGTCCTTGGCCCTTTCAAAAAACCTGGTCAGTGTTCTCTATTCTTTATGTAATATTCTTCAAGAAAGAATGGGTTAATTATTTTTGTCATGGAGAAGCAGTAAAACCCAGGTCTCCAACGTGCTGCCTGTGGCCATGCTGGAGGCTGAAGCCATCCAAATTTGTGGGTTTGTAGCACTGGACAGGTGAACAGAGCCCAGCCCCTTACTTGCCATATCCCATAGGGCTGCAAGAACTAGCGACAGGAGGCAGAAAAGCTTTAACGCTGCGTTTGCAAATCTCTGGGAGTGCCCGGAAGCCTTTGCCAATGAACGTCAGAGGGGCTGAAGCAGAAATTGGTCTAAAAATCTTCGCTAATCATTTCTGTGGGCCATTTCTAAATGAAAAGGACATAACTGTACCTTAGGAAAGTACACGTTTCTTGTAGCCAAGGGCCTAGAACAGCAGGGTGCTGTGGTTTGCAGCATTGGCAATGAATGGAAAGACCTGCTACTGGTACAGAGCCTGGACTGAGGGTGAGCTGAAGGTGGTATCAGCCAGTTGCTTTGGAGACCTGCCCTGTCAGAGAGGCGTGGTATAGTTTTGCCTCCTTAGAGAAACCTTTCTTGCTAGTCAACCCAAGTTACAGAAGTACCAAAAAGGCTGACAGCTGTAGCCCTCTCACTCCACCACCCAGTGAAGTCTGCGCTGAGTTGTGATGGGGACCGGTGGAGGTGTGCACAACCCATCCATCAGCCCTTCCTCTCTGCTGCTTCCTAAATTAGAACAATTAATCCCAATCCCATGCCAGGATTATTTTCTCTCTCCAAAGCATCTCTGCTGCAATGATTAGGTTTAAGTTGTTCAGAATAATGGTCTTCAACTTCATCTAGACTTCATCTTCACTGTCACTGTGACTCCTCCATTTACACTTCTGAGAGATTATTTATCTTGAAGGTTGTCCTTTCCTGTTATCATGATTTATTTATTTTTTAATTATTATATAGCCTGGTCCTAAGACTGCCTAAGGAATTTGTTCAGATACCAGCTCATCATTTTGAAACTCAACTGACAAATGCAATAAATACAAAAAAAAAAAAAAAAAAAAAAAAAAAAAAAAAAAGGAACCAAATGTACAAAGTTTCGCTAACTTTGCCAGTCTAGTATGCAGCAACAGTGAAAAATGGAAGCTGAATGGAATTTCACCCAAAGCATTTTTGGTGGTTTCAGGTTGCTTGAGAATATTCTCAAAATGACTTAAAAAAACAGCAAAAGCCAAAACCAGCAACAAGAACAAAACCAGGCAGCTTTATTCAGTTGCTACGTGAAAGCTAATGGATTTCCTTAGCCAATTCATTTTTCTCAGATGCTTTTCTGTGGTACCCAGGTGCAGAGGTGACCTGCCACATCGGGCCTCTCCTGTGTGGTGCAGAATATGGAAGTGTTCCCTGTGCTCAGTATCTGAGCCCTGGAAGCTTTCCTGGGATCTACATTTAGAGCCTGTTTGCTCATAGGATTGTGAGGAGCAGAACACCTCATCATCATAGAGCACAGGGTTTAAACTGAATGTAGTCTGTATGTCTGGATTTGAATATTTGATTTTTTAAGATTAGAAGTCCAAGAAGGAACTCTGGGAGCAGGAGCAGGTACGGAGACACAGTGTTTTAACAATACCAGGGGTACCCTGTAACGAAAAGGCAGTTCAGGGTTTTGTCCTCCTTCCCGGCAATTTATTTGCAGCAAGTCCTGAAAGCACATGTGATTCGGGGCTGGTAGTTCTCAGAGCCACACAGAGGCACAGAGGGGCACAGATCCCTGCAGAGGAGTGGGAGGGATGGCTTTCCCATGCAAACATTTCAAGGGAAGCCACAAATGTCAGTCACATCACATGCTTTGATAGATGAAGCCAGCATCTAGCTCTGAAAGTCTGTGCCCTGGAGTCTCTCCAGAAGGTGCATTCCTCTATTAGATCTGCGGCACTGCAGATGTGATGGTGGAACAAATAATCATTAAAAAAGTTGTGAGAATATCAAGCACTAACATAACACTTCTGTCTTCACAGCACTGAGCAATCAATGAATTGCTGGCTGTTCAAATAACCCTGCAAGGTAAGCCCTTGCTGTGCTCTGCTGTAGGGAAATATTGCAAATGCCATGTGATGCCCTTTCAGGCAAAACGATTTTGATTTCTTTAAACTGATTTCTGAAGCACGATAAAAGTCAAGTCTGGCAGTGTCCATACAAAAAGATGACTTCCTTCAAGGCAGGGCAATCCATATATGCCTCTCAGCACTGCAAACACTGATTTTTATCTGTTTGATATTGTATGTGTGTCCTCTTGTGTCTTCTCTAAGCCTGTGCTCTCCAAGAGCCTTTGAACATTGTTGTACAATCTATAACCACACTGGTAATATTTTAGGTTCTACATAAACAGCTTCAGAGAATTCTCACATTGGTGCCATATTAGTAAAAGTTATTCTAAGTTAAATGAACATTGCAAATTTGTAATCATAAATGTGAACTTGAATTATTAATCCGCTTTTCTCAACCATGTTTTTTGCTCCATTTTCACAAATACTCTAAGAAATTATTTCACCAACAGAAACATTCTTTGAAGGAGCAAGTATAAAACAAATATTGAAAGGGAGTCTGCAGAATGTGAGTCTTAAATTGATAAAAATATGACAAAAAAAACCCTCTAGTTTTGAATTTCTTTAGAATAAGAATACAAGTATCCATTTTGTGTAACTGGAATTTCCAATCAACGCACACCCGAATTTGAATATTGAACATCTCCCAAGAACAATAGAGTTGCAAGTCAAGAATTATTTGTGAAAGTTGTCTGGGGAATGTTCAAGAAACTAACAGCCTCTTCCAAAGTGATTTACAATTGTGAAGAAGCATAATATATCACTTAAGCCACCACAGTATATTATTTGTAAGGCTCTTTTAGTCATGGACTCTATATTTGAATCCATATCTGGAAGTCACTATAATTCATGGGAAGTGTATATGCACATTTGCAAAAGTGAATTGAAAGTAATCACTTGAAAGCCTATCCACAGAGGGGCTGAGCATGTTTGCTGAGACAAATTAGCCTGGCCCAATGGCTGCGGATACTTTTGAAAGTGCAAAGGACTGGAAAGTGTTGGTACAGCATCGGGATACTACATACAAACATGAAAGCAATTGCAATTTCCCCCACCCTGCTTTCTCTCTGCTAGGTCCTTTGATCAGCTGCAATATTTTTGCTGGCCATTGAGCTGGTGTCAGGCTGCAAGTGCTGCTGCCCATGGCTCACCTGGCCACAGGGAGCCTTCGTGCCCGGGCAGTGCGACATACCCCAGCCAGGGACACGCGCTCTGCTTTGGATGCTCCCGCAAGTACCGCCTGTGTGAAGGAGTTGTTGTGGAAATTTATAACAGGATGCCTATTTTTGTTCTTTTTCTGCTGATTTCAGCTCTACAGCCCTTTGGCACTGACATCCAGTATTTGAGTGGTATTAGGACACTGCAATCTGTCTCAAACTTGCATTTTGCCCCATGCATCAAGCAAGCCACGCAATACCATGGACAGAGAAAGAAGTCTTTTGCTCTGAATTATCTGTTGTTTCTTTATAAAAACTTCTATTCCAAACCAGAAGAACTATCCAAAATCACACTAAGCAGAGCTGGAGAGTCTTTCAATCTATTGCAAAAACCGTAGAAATACTGCTCATTTTAAAAATAGTGGGAATATTGCGGCATGCCGTGACTGTCTCGCCTTCCAGCACAAAAAGGCAGTAATGGAGCATTGCAGTGTTATTCTGACATGCCAGCTATCTCATTTGCTGCACAGTCAAAAGCTGGTTTTGAAAGTAATTAGAATGAAAATACAGCCAAGACTTTCCAGTGCTAAGAAATATAGCGTTTTAAATTCAAGTATCTTGCTTTGTAGAGAATGACGTCAGTCTGTAAGAACTGGACAAATTTCCAGTCTTGGGACTTCATAAAGATTTTCCTCCTTAGACAGAAAAGTGGAATCCATGATAGGAGCTACTGAAGAAATTATTCATTTTTTACTGACCATTATTTGTATTTTGTAATTTGTCTGTAGGTTCTGTTCTCTTGCATAACTTTCCTATAAGAAGAAATAGACTAACCTAGTCATTCATCCAGTGGCACACTTTTCCCCAGCTGCTCTCCCACTGATTTCCCTTCTGAATATTAAGTCCTAGTAAGTAGCTCTCACTTTCTAAGTCAGTGCAAATAAAGTGTTTAACTTCAGCCCGATTGTGAGCAACACTGTCTTTTATCAGGGAAGGTATGAAAGTCAGTCTCTACGTGAAGGTTTTATTGGATGTACTCAGAGATCAGCTTCCTTAAACTGAGAATGATTGAGTTCATGTGAGCTCAACTAAGGCAGTATGCAGAGCTGCCAACATCAGATGTTGAAAATGTCTGCCAGCCTCTTAGGAACCCCCAAAATGATGTGAGAATTATGAAGTGGAAAAATAACAGCTTTGATGGCTTGGCCTTCACTTTTGTGAGCTGTGAGTTGTTCAGTCAAATCACAAAGCTAGCAGGAGTGGGCACGGTGCTGGAAGAGGAGAGAGGTATTTTTCCAAATTTATGAGATTTTCAGGCTCTTTGTGGATCAGCTTCAGCCAAATTTGAACTCAAGCAAAAACTAGGAAGAAGCAAAAGGCATAGCAGGTAGTTTGTTGATGACTACCAAGTCTTGATGACCATCAAGATTGTGCCTTCTAATATGCATGCTTTGAACAAGTAGGACAGATTGGCATGTACTCTGCTTGCCCCCGAGGCAGCGTGGGCAGTCTTTGAGCTGGAGTGGATGGAAAGTCTCCTGATTTCAGCAGCAGATTTGGGATGTGTCTCTTGAGCTGCTGAAATAAGCCAAGTAAGATACTGGCCATCTTGATTTCAAAACACAGACCTGAGACTCAAATAGGCCAAGACTTTGGCCAGAGCTGGCCCGTGCCAGCGAGCTGTGGTTGCACCAGGGTAGCACGTTTTTCTCTCAATCCAAGCTGTGACATTTCTCCAGTCCCCGTAATGCAGGTTGCTTTCATCTCTAGCCAGGCTGCTGTCTGAGCAGTTCTGTGGAAGAGAAGGGGTTTCTGTGCTTATGCAAACTGATGGATACAAAGAGAGGAAATAAACAGAGTGAGAAGGGAAAAGCCCAAAGGACTGAGACAGATGTGGCTGTTCAGAGCTCAGAAGGGAGTCTCTGCTCCTTGAATTATCTTTTTCATGTCAGACTGGGGATACTGTTTATGGGTGCCATCCAACTTCTAGCATTATTATCCACTGGGAAACAGACTATGACTGAAAGCACAAACCAAAGAAGTGGTTTCTAAAAACACCTCTTCTTATTCACTGGTGCTTTCTTTTCCCAGTTTCACTTTATAGCCTTTTCAGACAAGTGCATGTACTCTCTGAGGAACAGGAACAATAGATGCAGTGTGCTGAGAATAGAATGGAATGATTTTCAGGGTTTGCAGATAAAAAAAAAAAAAAAACGCTGTGTTGCCTGGTCACTGGGTTGTTCATTCATACTTGGTCAACTGAGGAACATCCCCAGAACCTGTTCTCAGACACTGAATGTTCTACAAGTCATTATTTACCTGTTTATCTGCTTCTCTCCCCCCGTGTCACACTGTGTCCTCTGAGTGCTGTAGATTGTTCTGTCTGCAAACAATTAGCTAGGAGTCAGCCACTATACTAAAAAGTAAGTTATCAGTTTGCATGTAAAAATGGTAGTTCCTGAATTTTACATAGCTTGTTCTACACTGCCAACTTCCTTTCTGTTGCTGCTTTTGTGTATTCTTAAAAGCTGATTCCGAGTCCTGTTCCAGCAACACGTAGTGCTGGAGGCTCCGTGGCTCTGCCTGGGGTCTGATGCTGCTGGGAAGGGCAGGACTTCTGTGCTGAGCTCTGAGATAGTGACTGCAGCCTCCAGTCACCTTACCCTCACACCCTGTATCAGATATCAGACTTGAGTTCAGTTTAGTGATAGGTTTGCTGTCCAGTGACTTACTTCCTTTTTGTGTATTTTTATGATGTTTCCAGGCCTGCCATCCTTCCGTCTCTTGCGTTCGCTCCCCTGAGTTCACAGGCAATGGGTTTTTCAGAGTCAGGGAACCATCAATTCAAATGTCCAGATTAGAACACAAACTTTAATAATGGCCTGGAGACATACATAAGCACTAATCCATTAACTGCTGGAAGATAGCAGGAACAGAAAAATACTGGATTCAGAGATAAAGTGACTTAATGCTAATTAGATCTGTTGAGCAATCCAAAGCCATGTCAGCAGTTGGAAAAGCCCTTTCCCAATTAGTGAAGAGTAGGTGAGAGTAAAGAACTTGACAAGTGTACATTATTTTCACTAACATTGAAAAGAGACCCATCCTCATATTTAAGGAGTTTGCTGATTCTAAAATCTCCTGTATCTAATTCTGAACAGCTGAGGAGTTTCATTCAGCTTTCAGTAAGGCCCCAGACTAGCAGAACATTTTGCCAGGTTATCAGTACACCCTTTGTCAGTAAAATATTCAAAATATGTGCTTGGGTTCCATTGGTTTAAATAATTGTTTATTGCTGGTTCTATTATTAGTTTCAAGAAATATTTGGATTTGATCATTTCAGTAAGAACTATGAATGTCTATTAATCTTTATCCATTTTATATTTCTACTTAAGGATACACTTCTTTGCAGAAGGTCTACTTCCTTCGTGTGGTACTGAAGAATACCTACAAGGGTTGTTCAAGGCTTCCAGGCAGCAGTGACTTAACAAAACATGAATGGGATGCCACTTATTGTTTCTAATAGAATGACCTTCTTTTGCTAAATGCTGTCTGAATCATGAACAGAAAGACAGAATGGGTACAGGGAGTTTAAACATTTATTACAGAAGAAAGATTTATCAATACAAGATGTATTTAAGAAGTGTTTTTTGAATCCTCCTGGGAGAAGCTCTCCCTTTGGAGACTTCATTCTGTCCAGCTGCTGAGAAAGCTTACACAGGGATGTCTCAAAGATTTGCAATCAAAATGTTGATTTCATGAATCTTTATGCAATTCTCCCTTGTGTCACTGGCAGGTGTATTTTTATTATTATTTTTAACTATTAAGTGATCAGCTGACTAGCTTTAGCTGCCTTTAGCACTGAATAACCATCCCAACAGTGAACTAGACCAAGCTGTTGCTGTTGGCAGTTAAAAGGAGCTTGTTGTTTGGGGATATTGTCACTACCTTGATGATTTTCTGGACACCCAAAGAGACTGTGATTTACAGTGAGAGAAATGCTTTTCTCTGCAGTACTTTCATACAAAAGGTGAGTTCACAAGGCTAAGAAATAGGAAAGACACAAAAAAGTATGCACTCATTGTGCATATAAACAGCCATGTAACATGCAGACATGACAGAAATCGGTGGGTGTGTGCAGACACTAGAACAACAGAGATTCGGTATTGGGATCTTGAGCATTGCTGCAGTGCAAATCGATAGACATGATCACAGCTGACTAACAGGTGAAAAGATGAAAAAATGGTTCTTTGCTTATTACTGTTTGATTAAAAAAGAGATGACATGTTGCAGCTACATGTTGACATATGGTGTAATTGTGTGGTCCTTCTCTGGACAGACTCAGGTCTGAATTCCAAGTTGCTAAGCATCCTGAGTTTTCTAGGGCAAGTTGGTAGAAACAGCAAGCTCTTAGCCCTTTGTCTAATAGGGGTCTAGTAGTTTAACTATAAATGTTGCCTAAATGGTGGCCATAGAATCACATCATTTCTTTTTAACCTTAAAGACTTCATCAATCTTACCAAATACAAATATATTAGCTGATGCATCTGTGGTCTTGTAGATAAATTTGTGTTAACATTTGGAATACACTTCCTCCTTTTAATTCTTGTACTGCTGCCTTCTATAATGGGACACCTTAAAAAAATGTAGGTAATCTTGAAATAGTTTCTGATGCATAGGGTCAGCTTGCAGACAGTCTCTGTGCTATTCCTGTGTCTGCATGCATTTTATATTTTGGATGCTTTGAAATTACAACTTTTGCTCTCAATAAAATTCTGTTTACAAACTTCTAAACTAATAATGTATGTGAAATTACGTGTCAGATGAGCTTATAAGTATATTCCTTCCTATTATGTCAGTGGGCAAAATCAAATATAGAGAGGCCATGCATCTTACCCATTATGTAAGGAGAGAATAGAGCTCTGGGTCTTACACCTTCTTCTTGCGTATTAGAGCTGCTATTCCAGAGGTCTTTGTAGCAAACAGTCTGCTCCTGCTAGTGGTGATAGAAATCATTTTCATTCTCAGGTATAGAAATAATCAGCCTCAAAAGACAGGTATTTAATTTTTTTACTGTACTTACGCAGAAACCAGATGCCAAAATTATAAATTTTGGTCAAGCAACATTTTGCCTTCAAACATGACTGTTCCCAAATAAAATTAATTCAATTTTAGACAAATCAATTCATGCTTAGCATAAGGAAGGCTCTTGAGTTCAGATTCTCAAAAATCATCTGGAAAGGATAAAGGTCGAGCAATTATTTTTACGATTGGCTGCCCATTCAATTTCTGTTTCTCTAATGGGATTGTTCAGTGGGTATTCTACGAAAAGCGTGGAAATTGCTTAAGCTAATTCCACTCTGCCAAAAAGACGAAAACCCATAAGAAGGTATTTATAACTGTTGGCTTTTCACTGGTTCTGCCTAAGCTCTTGTACAGCATTTTAATCTGCATAACTTACTTCAGAGTGGTGACAGAGGAAGATCAGCTCTGGCTTTCCATTGAGCCATGCTTCAGCAAAACACCTACACATGTTCGTCAGTTCTTTTGTGCAAAAGCATGCAGCTAAAGATAAGCTGTTGCTTAAATCTCTCCTTGCTCATCCTACAGGTTTTCAGATGTGGTGAGCCTATGACACCAAGGAGGACATTTAATAATTTGTTGCGTATTGTTAATGCTTCATTGATACGTAGCGAGTGACAATGACTTATAACAAGCATGGATCTGGATAAGTATTCTTCCTAGGGAAAAGCATGTTTTTAGCCAGAAGCAAATCCTGCTGAGGATCTCTGGCAATCTATAAAATCACATTTAGCTGTAACAACCACATTAGAAAAAACAAGCAGGCAAGTAAATAAACAACCAAAGAGTTAGTGAAGAAATCTGAGATGTTAAATAAGTTTATTAGGTATATGAAGCTCTGTCGCTTCAGTAGTACTTCATCTTACAAAAGATGAGGAGGGATGGAAATGGCTGGGACATATGTTAAGAGTGCCAGAGAGAAAAGTTTTCTGTGGCAGCCTGGCTGCAGGGCACATAGGCCAATAAGCAAAGGGTGTCTGAGTAAAAACCTTCCCTCAAACATGAGCAGAGAGGGAAAAACAGCGTAGATTAATGAGTGTTTGGAGGAGTGGTGAAAATGGTGAAGGAGCTCTGAGATGAGGATGGGCCTGTGGAGCGATGGAGCTGAATAGCAGCTGGAGCAGGAGCAGCTCTCCTGTTTAAGACCAACTTGTCTCAGCCCGACTCACCTGGGACCTGCTGGCTGTGAACCATAGCACAGTTCCCTGTTTCCAACACAGGTTAACACTACGTTAGTTCATTTATTAGCAGGAAATGTGCTATGGCTCAGATTTATGAAGATACAGGAATGCTTAATTCCTGTTGTTAACAAAACGCCTTTGAAATTCTGCTGTGCTTTTCTAACCTTTTCATTTTCCTTGCTTAGTGGAATAAGTTACTGTACTTAAACTAACTAGTAAAGTCATGAAACGGAAAGTTATTTCATTGCTGAATTTTAATTCCTACTTTATAATGAGCGCTCACTGGCTTTTGAGTGTAGGATCAGCAGAGAGTACAGCGCTTTTTACATCTATCAGCCTAACAAAAGCAAGAACAAAGAAAGTCTTTTAAGAACAACAACAAATAAGACTAAATCTTGAAATCTGAGTCCTGGCTCGGACTCACCTACTTCCCAGGCCTAAATTTTGCTGTGACTGGAACAGATGTTGAATCTTGTGTGGACTTTGCTATCCCCTGTGGTTTATTTTGCCATCAGGTTCCTTTGTAGCTGTAGTGACAGGGCTTTCCAAACCACAGACGTAGTCACCACTGCCCAACATTAATAGGACATATTAATTTCTTCTGATATCCCTGAAGGTTGCCACTGGGAGCAATGACTGATTTTCCTTTGTATTCCACAGATGAGACTTAATTCAGGTGCCCTCCATTCGAAGTACCTTTTTAGTGCCAGGAAGTCCTGCAGGACCTGGGCTGTTAGAAATTGCGTATTCTTTGTCCACAAGAAAATACAGCAAAGAGCAACTACTAGGTCTGCTATTTTCTTAATTACCAGCTATATTCGGTTGGACTAAATCCTCTAAAACTGGGATTCATTTGATTTGAATTATCACAGTAGCTTTACTTAATCTAGACCAGTAGGGGCAAAGCTTATTTAAAAGCTGAGCAAACTTTTAAATTATTCATTTTTCCTCAGTTACTTTGTAAAAGTGCAGGAGAAACACTTGAAGTTTTTTCTTAAAGTGGCTAAAACTATATTTGTCTTTAGCTTGGTTTTCCAATTGCTTTTCCAGGAGGTAGTGAGCCAGTTTAAACTGTGTCAGCATTTGGCTATGAGTGAATTGTAGAAAATTATTTTAATTGATTTTTATGTCTTGAATAATATGTTAAGATGCAATCATTGGATTTTTGGTTATGCATATAAACAAACAAACAAAACTCATGGGAATGTGTAATGTTAAATCAGATGTTTTACATTTAGGCTCAAATCTAACTAATAACTTCTGAATCTGCTTTTGTATGCGCATGCAAATTTCCATCAAAAGCAGTGCCAGGGACTGCAGGGCTGGCCTGCTAGAGTATTTTAGGAGACTTTTCTCTCAAGACTGAGTTCTTACACCCCATTTTTGTTTGAAAGCAGAAATGAGTCTGTAGAAGTCAGTGGAATTACACAGTTAGAAAATTGATATCAACTCTGAGATCTTATGCAAGCAGAGGGTGGGAGGAATGCCTGGAGTCCAGGCATCCTTTACATGCCCTTGCTCTGAAAAGGATGGGGAATCTGCTTGGTCTCCGCATGTATTGGTCTGATTTCAAGGTGCAGCAATTTACTTCTTCACCCCAGGATCCTTGCTGGTTGAAGGAGGCAGAGGAAACGTGCAGCACAGTGGGGTTTGGCCATAGCTTATGTCACTGTGACTCTGCACACCACAGGCAAGAAGGAAGTCCCTGAGCAGATACTTCAGCAAATTAATCTCTCCTTCTTTATGGCCCTTTTATGTTGCTGGAGCAGTATTAGAATACAGTAGTGTAAGGAGACTTCGGTACTTTTAATTACAGGCTTTGCTTGTAATCTCTGCTAGTATCGCATACAATGTAAATATTACAGGAAAATTGATGGAAGGATGAATTCTCTGCAGGAAAGGCATATTTAAAAGCTGTTAATTGAAAGAATAACCAGGGAGCAGGGAAGAGAAAGGGAGATCAGCATCACGGGAAATGAAAGATATAAAAGATAGAGCATTTCCACCACCGCAGTTCAGCAGCAAGCAAGACTTGAAAGCAGATGCTCTGTGACTTATTATTCTTCTGTGTGGGTAGTTCATATATGGTCTTCAATATATGGTCTTCAATATACAGTAATCCTGCAAAAATTACTCATGTCTTCCCTTTTCTTTCTGTTTTGCCATTGATATAAATAACTGCTCTGTGACTTTAATGATTAAGGTATTAAAAAGAAAAAAACAAACCACAACACACTTTTGCAAGTCAGAGACATGTTTATGAAATACTCCTAGACTCTTGGGAATCTTTATTAAACAGGGACTGCCGGTCATTATCATAAGAAGATGATAAATTTATTATTAAGGCATTATATAGCTGCTCAGAAGCACTGGCTCCATTTCCTGCTTTGCCATTCTTCCTTTGTAATCCTGAGCAAGCTGCTCCAATACTTTATTTTTTGTCACATCTTTGGCTTTGTCTACCTAAACTGTAATTTCTTGGGGTGACAGCTTTTCCTCTAGCTTTCTGTGTATCTTGCTTTATGCTCTAAAACCCTGATCACAAACTGGGGTCCGGGCACTGCTGTAGTTCAGTAACAGTGATAGATAACAGTAGCAATAAGTCAGGATTCATAAAGACAGTTCTGCTGACACTTGCCATTTACTGCAATGTCAATACACAGAAGGATTTAAAGAAAGTCTGAATCATGCTGCTGTCATTCAGGAAATCTCTGAGCCTTCTCAAATTGAGAGTGACAAGCACAGCTACTGTTTGGATTGAGAACTCTAAGAAAACATGAATAAGTTGTACAAGAGCCTGCACTGAGACTTATGAACTTATCCATAATATTCAGCTCCTGGTAGCAATTGTGTAATCAATGGTAAGGACAGAGTTAGAGTGTTTTACAAGCATGACATTCGACATGACTAAAATATTTTACCAGTGGCATCTGCAAGGATTGCGTTAAGCACCACAGTCATACAGCTGATTGCATTGTGAAAAAAGCAAGACAGCGGGAGGCAAAAATCCTCAATTCCTGAGTACATTACAGTGTTTACGGACCAGTAATTCTGTGCCTGTAGTGAAGTGCAGCTTTGAAATTTACTAATAAAGTTATATTCTGAATCAATGCAGGAATATTTCTGTCTTTTTCAGACTATATCTGAACAGTTGATCATCAACAGAGAGCACAAAAGTCTCTGTAGGGATACGGGTACGGAGTCTGATTTAAAGTCAATAAGGATTCCATAAAACTTCTTTGCAAGGTTAGACAAAGCCAATCTCTTGTGCAACGCAATGGTTTCATAAATTCTCTTGGCAGTTTCACTTAGATCAACTGTTCTCTGTCTCCTGTGGAGTGATGCTGAGCACCGCTAGATGCCCTGACTCGCAGCTGGTTGTGTTTCACCGATGTAATACGGTAACTGCAGTCCCTCAGTTCAGTTGTAGCTGTGGACCCTGCCTGTGCAGGTCCTGTGTGGCTGCGTTCTGTAAACACCTGTAGTGAGCAGGTGTCATCCTGGAGATCTCACAAAAGCAGTGTCAGCAAACCTAACCTGAATTAGGACTCTAGAATCAAAGGAGCCCAGAGAAAAGTTGAGCTGTTCCTAGTCCCCAAGTTTTCTATATTGCAAAGGTAGCCTGGAGTTGCAGCCTGCACACCAGCACCATCAGGAAGCCAGGGTTTTGCAAGAAACCATCCAGAAAATTTGTATGGAAACCCATCAGCTTCCATCAGGTCTTTATTGGAGGTATCTCTAGTCTGATAAACACATATTTTTTAACCAATATATATATATATATTGATCTTCTCTACCTCTATTTACATGATTAGAATTGGTCCTATTTTCCAAGGCAGGAGACAGGTGTTGGTCAAGGCCATCCACATGGTCTCCATGCACAAAAACTAAAATCCTCTCCTCACATGCCATTTGTATGGCATTTGTTCCTGATAAAATCTGGCAAAATCAACCCAATAAATTTTCAAATGAAAAAAAATGATGTTTTTACTTCCTTTGACCACTGTGAGTGTGGAATATTGTCTACAAGCTGCATTTCTATTTCTGTTTTTAGCACCGTTATGACACAGAATCACAGCAGTTAGAGATAGGAAGAACACACTGAGGCATCGAGCTCAAGCCCTCTGCTAGGTGATATGTGAAAAGTAAAAGACACAGGCATTTTACGTAAGGATCCTCTTGGTTCAAACGATGTCAAATTTGCAGGATTGGTGGAAAAGAATGTTGAATTTTGTTAAATAGTTTCATCATATAGGAAGTAATATCACTTCTGCTGATGATGGAAAGTGAGGTTGGCCATGTAGTCCAGAATGATTTATAATGGAGCGCAGCACACTATAAAGTTCTTTAGCCTTTAATTCCACCAAGACTTATGATCTTTACAACCAGAAATTTCAAAAATTAATGAATGTAGCAGCTGAATAAGTGTGAAAAGGAAGCAGAAATTATTTCATAATGACTTAGTGAAAATGTTTATTTTAATCCCCAGAAGGGAGCCTGCTTTTCAAAATTAAGACTCCTGATGGAGAAACTGTTTCTGAAATGGGATTGGTTAAAAGATAAGAAATTATTTATTACATTCCTAACGAACTCGTGAAGCTTTAGAGATACAGGCTTAATCTTCTCTTACTTTAAAGAAGGAATAAAACTTGAACTTCATCTAAATGTGCTATTTCTCCGCTCTGCCACAGCCAAATGTAACTACACTGCAGTGTTTAGGTGTTGCCAGTGAACCTGACTCAGTTTTCTTCATCAGTATTGTACGTAAGGACCAGAAAGTGCCACTGTTTGTACCTCTGGGACATCTTTATTGCCAATGCAAAGCAATTGGCTTAAATTTGGGAAACAAATCTGATGGAAAAGCAAAATTGGATCAGCATTCAGCGCCCTGTCTATCAGCTGCAGCTCTTCAGTGAAAGTTTGGTTTTGTCATCAGCAGAAACAAGCTGTGATCTGGAACTCCACCAGCAGCAAATCTTTGGTGTGCAAAGTAACCACTCTTAAATATCTAGTTTTAGGTAAAATGGCATGAATTTGTTTGAGGGCATTTGACTGTGAAGGTACTCAATGATATACTAAGAAAGCAATGATGAACCTGAAAAATGGTTCACACCCAAGGGGCTGTATATTGCCATGCCTTTGGAAAGGTGCACAAGGCAGTAAAAAATAGTTACACAGAGATGCAGTCTTCTGAAAGCATTGCCAATTGCATACCTTTCAGAAGAGTTGCTCACCTAACTGTTGTCTCCAAATATCCTCATTCTTTGCTCCATGTAAATGAAGTACAGAAACTAGGATATGTGCAGCCTTCACAGCTGGGCTTTCACAAGAAGCCAAGACTGAGAAAGACAGTTAGCAAACCATGAGGAAATATGGCTTGTTTGCCTCTTCCATCTGTGGTTTAAAAAGCCAGGAAAGATGCATGATCCATTCCTCTGGCCTGAGTATTTCTCATTGAGAGAAAGTCCTACCTTCTTGTTGGAAAAGAAAAAAAAAGCAAAGCATGCTGTTTCAGTATGGAAAGGTAAATAAGTAAATACCCCTTTACCCATCAGGTATATCCAGCACATAAGGATCCCAAATGTGCCAGTCACTACAGGAGTGAATGGTAGAAAGGACAGTCAGAGCAAGTCCCATCATCTCTCTGTGGATGTACCTTTTCCAGCTCAGATATATTGCCCAGGATGCCTTCCCTCTCCCTAAAGGGAAGAAGAAACCATGCTTCTGGACTCCACCAGTGGGGTGGTCAGTGTTTGTGCTAATCCTGTCCATTACCCACTTATCATTACCTCTGCAGCTTCCTACGCTCAAAGCAGAGCTGTATTTTTCCTACAGCAGTGCACAGCTCCATGCCAGTTTTCTCAGTCTTGCTTTCAAGCTTTATCAGGCCTTTGTGGAAATTCTAATGGAAGCACTAAATCATTTTGCTGTGGAAGGTGAGCCTGCTTTGGCTATTAGCTGCAATTAACATTCACCCTTCCTTTTAATGAGCACCCTGCTCTGGTCTCCCCCTTTAAATACAACATTTTGTTCATTTTAGGTCTTGATTTCCTTTCTAGTGAATAAGTTCCTTGAGAATTGTTCAGCAATAATCGCTATCATAGCTCATCATTCCTCAAGACTGGGAGCTTATGATAAATTTGTGCAGTACTTATATAAACAATGGCTAACAGTTATTAAATGATTTCTTTTTGGACTGAAGATGTACTAGCATGAACTTTAAATGTGTTAGTTTGATGTTTTGATGCTTTACACCATGTATTATTCTATATATTATGAAATATGACTGTAAAATGCTTTCAGACACATTACCTTTGCCTTGCACGCTGCTAGGTTCAGCTTACAAGATGCTGGGAAATAAAGCCCTCCAAATTAAATAGCCTTTCTAGCTCCATTCTGCTATTCTAGTGACTGAGCTAACCAAACACCGATGTGCCTGGGAATTTCTTCTTAGTAAGTGGGCATTTGGGATGGGAGAGTGCCAAAGTAGCAGCACATTTTTGGCTTTCTTCTAGATTCTGTCCTTGAACAATCATCAGGGAAATGCCTGCCTGCCACAGCACATCCCTTTCTACAAGAATATCCCTTTGGGGATGTGCCAGCTCATGATGTACCACAGCAACCTCTATTAAATGGCTTTGTGCCATGAAACCAGGCCAATCCCTAGCTGAAGACAGAAGCCCAAGCGCACAGCGAGAATTTAGGGCTGCTTTACTTTCCCCTAAGTTGTACCTGCTGGAGTGCAGCTTGGAGTGCAGAGTTGCTATAGGAACCTCGTGAAAGGACCCAAGGTTCCCTTTTGTTCAGGTGTCACTTTCAGTCCTATAACAAACACATGGACTTACATGGAAAAATGGTAATTGGGCTGAAAGGCTATTGCAGGCTACTGTTGGGAGAATCCACTGAAATGGACTCAGAAAAGGAATGGCCAAAGAATATGAATTTATTCTTCTTCTTATACATGCCCTTCAGAGTGCCTGTTGGCACCTCCACTGCCTTCTGACTGCTATGCTAACACCTGCACCTGGCATTTAGGACATGCACTATTTTGGTCAGCATCACACAGACCTGCTTTGGACTTCAAGTTTACCAAACTGCTTGCAAACAAAGGCTGTCGATTGAAGCCTTTGCTGTTTGCACAGTAAATATTACAGGGATACAGCTGTCCCCTTGGCATGCAGGGGTTCTCAATGCGTAAAGGTAAAAAGCCTAGTTTTCTGCCTGCCTGGGCAGGCGTAGATGACAGGGAACAAATAAATAAATACATAACAGCTAAAGGGAACTTCTCCCCTCCCGTGCTGTCACTACGTTCACAGAGACAGTTCTTCTGCAGACACCTTGGTTTATGAGAAGAGCAAGAGTTGAGACTGAGTCCCCAAACACTTTGGTAGGCTGCACATTAACATTGGCTCAGGTTTAAACAGTTATTATGTAGAAAGAAGCACCCAGATGGCAGGTTATGTGGAATATAAATGCTATGTAATATATATATGGCTTGCTGGTTTCTTGCTTCTTTTCCTTTTCAAGCTGAAAGCACACTGGGATCAACAGGCAACACTCACAATTTTTGCAAATGCCCACAAACCTGCAGATTCAAACAATGCACTCATTTCACAGAATGGCTCTCTGCCAAGGCTGTGATCTGCTCATCCCATGGCAAGCACTAAAGTAGGAATAGCAGAACCCCCCAGATCAGCTTGTTAGCACTTGGAGCATTTAAAAACATGTCCTCAATCCATGTATATATCCAGCTAAGCCAAATCTGTGTCCTGAGCCAGAATTTTGTCCTGAAATCATTACTGTGACTAAGCTGAAGGCGGTATTAGAAGGTATTAAATATTTATTTGGGGATTCTGATGATGCTAAACATTTTTGCCTGTGGAAGCTCCTATCCCAGTGACCGTAAATGAAGAATAGGACTTGGATGAAGCAGATGGTTCAGCAGATGGCAGCTTGCTCCTTTTTTAACCAGGCTTTTGTGTAAATGGAGTGTGGCATGGATCGCTGTATGCTTTTTGACTTTGAAAGTGTGTGTGTGCGCTCTTATGTTTTAATAAGCGTTTAATTATGAAACCATGTATCATGGTGATGATGTGGATTTTACGGGATCTTTACAGATTTCAGAAGCTCTTGAAAAATTCATTTGGTTGCTGATTTCTGGAACTAATGCTATCTTTGTAAAAGGGTTTATTTGGTGTCGATTTTTAATTAAATGGGAGCAGCAGCAATCAGTGAGTGTGGGACTGGATGAAGCAAGATTTTATTACAGCCCTTAAATTGTTGGCTCTTGTTTTCTGGTTCTGTTTCTTTTCCATTAGACTTAAATTTCGTGACTGCCCAGAAGCATTAAGATTTCAGTGAAACTAAAATGACAGAAGAGACAAGAGGTAACTGAAGAAAGCTGAGATGTGAGGTTCACTTTGCAAACAGCTCCAGTGAGCTGTTGAACAGCCCCCGGCACCTACTTACTGTTCCTGTGCTGAAGGTAACAGCCTCCTCAAGCATGCCAGCAGGTTCTGCATGTGCTCCCTAACCCATTTATTCAAAATTAGATGGATTAGGGGAAAACAGACAACAACAACAACAACAAAACATAACACCATACTATACAGCCATTTCAACTAACGTGCCTCATTTAGCTGATACAAGTTAAGGAAAAGTCACAGCTCTGGCAGCAGATCTGAGGCAGCATAATTTCTGTGGCAGGAAATGTGATGATTTGCAGCAAGGATTAGACTGGGGGTGGCAGCATATTGCACAGCACAGCTGGAACTGGAAGAGAACGTCCTGTTCTAAGAGTGGTTAACCTGATGAAGTGTCTTCTGCCTCCTTACGGTTCATGTTCCTGTAACTCAACCACAGATTTGCTTCTAATTTCATGTATTTTTTTTATAAGGCCACAGACTGGTCTTTAGGATTCAGCTCTGTAAGCTGGAATGCAACTGAAGGTGGTCTGCTCTGTTCTCAGTTTATCTAAATTTTCCTCTCACCATAGTACCCAAGTGCCTTGTAACCTTTCACTGGGAGCTGGGACTTGACGACGTTTGAGATCTGTTCATTCCCTCATTATTTTACCAGGTAGGGAATTGTGTAGGAAGAGCAGTGGTTTTGCTGGCAGAGTTCACAGGGTTATCAGACTGTTTTAAATTACACAAAGATGTACTTTGGTTCCTAAGCCAAAAGATGACCTATGTGCAGAATTGTCCAGCTTAACTTCATCTCCTGCTTGAAGTGTTTCTAAGCTGAATGCAATGCAGAGCTATTCTAGTATTCCTAAGGGATTTCTTCACAGAATCTGGATCCCATCCATGGGCTTCCACAATTTAATCAACGCAGAGTCGAATATTGATTTCTTTCAGAAGTCAAAACATTTTTTTCCCCTTCTCTGGAGACTTTGGGTTTTTACCTTTGGCTGCAGTCCTTGAATTAATATGGAAATTGAGAACATCGCTTAGGACCAGTCTTGTGTTCAAGCAAAATGTGTGGCTGCATGGAGCCAGGTATCCTGTGCAAGCTCAGACGCTCAGATGATTGCTCTGTCTCCTCTGGCAGCTGAACGAGCTGCTCAGCCCTGTGCCCATCTCTCCCTGAGCTGCTCATTGTCTGAGGAGCAGAACAGTAAGTGACCTATGTGCTACTCATCTTTCTTGTTCCCTTTCTTGTGAGAGCTCTTCCTCATGCCACCCTGTAGTAAAGGTCAGCATAAGTCTCTTTGGAAATTTTATTAAACTGATAAGGTAATCAGGAGCTGATTACAAGCCAGAAAGCAGCTCCATGGAGAGCAGCCCTTTCTCCCATCAGTAATCCATAGTCACCTATAGGTGACTGTCTATCAGGCAAAGTGTTTCAGATTTGCAGCTGAAGCCTAACAGCTTTCCTCTAATCAGCGTGTCCCAGCTGCTGATAAGAATGGCCATAACATTGTCTGCGTGATGCTTCCTCTCACTATTTGGCAGTGTCAAGTTAGAATGGCTCTCACTTACTTAATACCATATAAAATTGGAAATGAAATAGTGGGGATCCAGATGTCGGCATCAGGGTGTTCCAGGTCAGAATTATGTCAGCCTCAGCGCCACAGAGGACCGAGGGCCTTGTGCTCCTCTGCGTGCCTACACATGCAGGCGTGATGGAGCACAAGGAAACACATAGCATCAAAAGAGCGAGGTCGTGAAAGTGATTCTTTTAAATGACATACGTGATGTTGGTGAATTTGTCACGATGCCAAGGGAGTTGAAGCAATTCCTCCTGGCCACAAAGATGCGAGTGCAGGCAGAGTTGTAATAAGGTAGGGTCACATCCAGCCTGATTTGAAGGGTAAGGTTCTTGGTGGTGTTAAATGACAATCTGTCCTGAATTTGTCATGCCCATATGTCATCAGTAACAACTTACACAACACACCTCTCATTTTAGATCCAAGTTTGCATCTGTTCCAAGCAAAACATGTGCCATCTCCCTGTATATTCCTAGCAGGTCTATATTAGACAGCACATGAGTAAGTGAAACAGGAAAAAGTCTTTTCTATCTCATGGAGAAATTAATAGAAAATTTCTGACACTTTTGCCTGGTTTTATGTGCATATATAACCCCAGTGGAGAAAATACCTCAAAACATTTCTCGACATTTCAATGACACCTGAAAGGCTATTTCACCTTTCCACATACTATGAATACTTGAGAGAAATTTATTTTCATAGGTTTTCAAGAAAGTGGTGGTAAACAAAATAGAATTTGTCCCTGGGGGCAAATCAATTGAAAAGCTACAGAAATTGACTAACCAGTGACTTTTTATGATGCTTCCTTTGTGGTTTGTCCTGTGTTTCATTGGTCCATCATCCAGGTAAGGGACATCTTTAAAATAAGGATCCAGGCTGAGAGCAATCCATCCTTGGATATTGAGATGCCAGATAGCTGATATAGTTTCAACCTTACAGCAGGTTGAAGCTTCAAAGGACTTGATTTATAAATGTTTTCTATTTTTAAATATGCAGCTGGACATCTAGTGTGATTTACAGAAGCATCTGATTGGCTTTGATGCTTAATTTTCGTTGACTAACAACCAATGTTTAGGTGCTTCTATAAATCTCCCTAGATGTTTCTCTTCATCGTTAGACACATAAATGCTTTGTAAAGCCGGCACAAAAAAATGCAGGGCCTAATTTTCAAATTCTCAAATCTCATGTGACATCAATGGCTAGATTTCAAGAATGCTCTTTTCTGAGCATCCTGAACACTTGCAAATTCTGTAAATTCACTGTCATCATTTGATATTTAATTTTTCAGGAATTTTGAACTTCTATCTGCAAAACATTAAGCTATATTGCAGAGAAATCTGCAAACCTACAATATCAACATTTTAACACTGTGATGTCCTACAGGAATGCTGACACTATCATAAACATGGTGACATTCCCAAGTGCTGCCTTTGTTAGTAATGTTTTTATTTTCCCTTCTATTTACTTTATTGTGGTACAAGGTCACACCTTTTACTGGTATGACTTGGAACTGTTTGTTGAAGTGAAGCAAATGACTCTACAGGATGTGAATATTCTTTCTCTTTCACCATCTTTCCTGCTTCTTATATGTCAATATGAATCAAAATTAGGCCAAAAGGATTTGAGGTGATGAAACCTGAGATTAATCCTAGTTAAAGTAATAGAAATGCATTGCTGAGCTCTTTTGTTCTTTGAAATATTCTGCTAACTGACTGCAATTGGATGACGTGTTGTGCCAAATTATTTGCCTTCTAAACTGTAAGTCTTTCTGATGGGAAGGATGCTATGAGTTTCTAGTTGTTTTGCAAGGCTATACTTAGGGCTGCAAACTCCTATTTTGGGATACGTTGGTGACTACTGTGAGAGTTTGTGTGATAAGTAAGACTGGGAAGGCAAATTCACATCTTTCCAAATTAGCAACCTCTAAGCACCCATTTTTCTGCTCTTTGTCCCATTTTGTGCAAGACCAGCTGCCCTCGCAAGGCTATGACGGAAGGTGCTATCCATATGTATGCAGTGTTATGGATTGTAGAATCTCAGCATTTCTTCAGCAAACACATCAGTGTCAAGTAGTATTAGGTTTATGGTTAGGCCTAGAATATATACATACATATACATATATCCATACATACTTGCTTTTGCTAGTTTACTGTTTTTCTGATGTTTCTTTAAAACTAGCAAAAATTCTCTAAAACCAGTCTATGTGGCTAGAAAGCTTTTTGGGAGAACTTCATAATTCAAGAGGCAGTAAGAAAATGGCCAAAAATCTATCTTCATATATTCAAACACCAAGTATAGATTTTTAAACCACAGCAGTTCAATTTCATTTTAAGATTCGGGGAAATTTTAAAAGTTAGTAAGGATGTAGAGTTGGCTTCTTATTGAGATACCACATGTAGAAATCTGACACAAGCCAATACAAGATTTCCTTATTCAGAATAAGCCAAATGCAAGTTAAGCTCAATTATACATGAAAATGACTCCAGGAATGTACAGTTTAAATTTTTTCGATAAATTATGTATGAAATGGAGTCATTCCACCACTTTGTTGTCACAAATGCAACGTGCTGAGGATACTACTTAAAAAAAAAAAATGTGGCTGAGTACAGAAAACACAAAATATAATTAACTCAGACAGCTCTTAGACTCATTTTTTCTGCCTGATCAAAATTTAACCCAAATAAATTTAAAAAAATAAAGGGAAAAAAATCTGCCAGCAACCGGAACCTCTTCCTAAGCCTCACATACCCACTGAAGTTTTCTTCCTGCAGTTGTGTTGACTCCAAACAGTTCTGGCTGCATTTGCTTACTGTGCTGCTCCTGGGTACACGTGAGAGGAGAAGAAAAGAGGTTTGTGGCTGAAACAAAACCACCCACAGCTAGGACAAGCTGTAGCCTAATTAAACTTAGCTGTCCCCAAGTGCTTTCTTGAGAATAGTTGCTCAAAACTACCCAAAGTAATCCACTTTCTTAACCCCTCCCCACCAAGGCTTTGTTTTCTTCCCATTATTAGACTTTTTCATCCTCCTGACTGTGATAATGTCACTGTTGATTTCTGTGGGAGAATCCGCAAGCAGAATCTGGCCAAGGGGCCTTAGGCCAGATGTACTCATCCTCATCCGTACTCATCCTCATGGAGCTGAAGGGCTCTTCTCAGCCTGAAACTGGAGAACTGGCTTCATCCCTTCCACTAACATCCACCCGAGTGCTCTCTGTCTGCCAGCAAGCGAGCTGCAAGCTAAACTGTTTATTAAAAGTTTGGGGGAAACACCAAGGATAGGCACTGAAAACAAAAGTTCACCCAGACTGGATGAGTGGAATCAAGGCCTCAGATAGAAAATTAAGAAACCGTCTTATTAATGAGGAAATATAATCTTCTATTTATATATAGAAGTCCTTTTAGTTCTTGAGAACCTCATCTGCTCGGGTTTGACCTCATCTTTCCCCCGTTTGTTCACCAGTTATGTATTTTCTCTACAGTATCTCACAATTAGGAGGAATGTAAAAGCAGAGCGAGGCCCTTTATGAGGGAGTAGCTATCTAACTATAAATGAATAATAATCTACCACTTAACAAAAGCACTTGAGAGGGCAAAAGAGCACTGCAGTGTTGTGTAATGACTGGCACAGCAGAGTTCAGGACAGGAAGAGGGTTCCCAAATGGAAAAGGGAGAATTTAGGTGCACAGATAAAGTGAAATTAGAAACATGCCATTTGGCCACACACACATTTCAATCTGGGCACTTAATAGGGGCCTAGTGGAAATTTTCTGGAGGAATGTGCTTCTTTGGAAAAAGCTGCTAATGCCGAATTGTAAATGTTTGGATGGACTGTGTCCTACGGCAGTGCTCTCCCCAGAAATCAGCTGAGCCTGGGAGGGCAGCCTGCCTGGTCATGGGCAGCCTGCCCGGGTGCAGCTGTTGGATCCCAGGTCCAGAATTTTCCCAGCTGTTTTGTTCCCTGATTTCTGTGGACAGGACAAATAACCATTCCACATGCCAGCTTACAGAATTATCCACGCCTCTCCTTTTCAAGCCACTGCCAAAAGAACAACGGAGATGCTCACAGCAGGACCCCAGCCCCACATCACCACTGCACCCCAGCGCATTGAGTGCATCTCTGTTGTGTAACCCTAAGCAGATGGACCATGGCCTGTGCCACGTGCCAGGATGCTGGGCATGTCCCACATGATTCCCCATCATACCCCATCTTCTCAAAGGACTTCTGTGCTTTTGGAACAAATTGAGCTGGCCTGATACCGAGCAACTCCAGGCTGCTGGCCTGGAGGAGTTCCTAGCCAAGCACCAGACAGCTGCTTCTCAGGTAATAAAAAGCTGAAGAGAATTTCTCCCCATTTTTCTAAAATAAATTAATTGCTTTTCACAGAAAATGATGAATTTTCTATTTTTATTCTGAAGCTGGACTTTTTTTTTCAAAGACTAGTATTTGGACTAATGCCACAAAATTCTCTGTGTTTTTCTAATAATGAAATGTTAAGACTTTCAGTCTTTACAAGCATGACAAGGACCTTACCATGTATGTTTTCTTTAACTTTAGGAATAGATTAGTGTTGTTATGAAGCCTTATAAATGCATATTCTGGCCCTTGACCAGATTTTGTTATCGCATTCATTTTTCCATGTCTTTAACAAACATACTTAAGTACAGCTTTATCTTTACATCAGAATTGCAATGGTATAATTTAAAGTATGAGTTTAATCTAACATAGTTAAACTAGTGCAGAAAAATTTAGGCTTCTTTTAATTTGAGTGGTTTCTTTTTTTCATTTTATGTTGAGCTGTTAGAAGCATCTTAATCTAGTTGGCAGCGAACTACTCTGCTCAATAAGATAATAGGACATGCAAAAAACTTTTGCGTTGATGTAATTACACTGGTCAGGAGTCTGGTTTAAGTTATATGAATACTGCTTTCTCATATGATGGTCCTATGTGCACCAAGTACTTTAATGATATGGTTAGATTTCCTTGCTTCTGTTGCTGGTTGTATTTGTGAACATCCAGCAGTAGAAATTTGCCTGGCAGCCAGTTTGCTCTTTAGGTGAATCTGGTTTTATCCATTTTAATATGGATCCAGCAGTGGCCTTCTGGACCCATTCCTAAACAAGACAAGACACATCCGAAGCATTGCATTCTGCCTTCAAAGTCGTGGAGCCACGCGTGGAGGCAATACTTCTGTTCGAACAAGCAAGGCTGGGGGCCACCTGCATTAACAATTACTCTCCAATATTTGCTAAGGTCCTTTGATGCAACTCGTTATTGTGCTGTTACAGCTGTGCTTTGTTGGCAGCAGAGTTTGGCAATCAAGAACATAATGGAAAAGGTAAAGTGAGAGCAGTTGTGTCCCTAATCGGTTTATGCACTAGGCTCTTGTCTTGAACACCCGAATCCATTCAGTTTGCACATATATAATGAACGCTTTGTAGGGAAAAATGAGGATGAGAGACAGAAAGAGGATAAACACAGACTTATGTATCCCATAAGCCAGAAGAGATTATTTTTCTATTTGTCAGCTGAATATACATGCATCCCACTAAATTCTGTCTGTGCTTAATGTGCTTCTCTGCATACTTTGATCAAAACCACAGGAATGTATTAAAGAGAATCCAAGCCCTTCCCTGCACCCCGTTAGTTTGATCAGCTTTGATGTCTGAGGCAGCTGGTTCTTGAAAACTTTGTGAAATAGATATGTAACTAATAGCAAGGGAGCCAAAATTCTGAAACCCTTAAGAACCCTTAAGATGTAAGAAAGATTTTTTGGTAATCAAAAGGACTGTAATTTTAGCTCTTTGAGGCAGACACTAAATCTTACTAATTTTATATAACATACCTAGCACAGTAGGTTACTCTACCTAGTTAAGGAGGATGACATTCATGGGAACATCAGGTGCTCGTTTGGCGTATTTGGGTACTTCAAGAACCTGAATTTCACTTTTAGGTTATGAATGGACCTGAATATAAGGACTTTCCATCTGGAACTCTTTAACACGTAAACACAAAAAAATTGCAAAGGCTTTGAAATCTGCTCTGTGCACTGAGACTTCAGACCCAGTGGAGGATTTTAGGCAAGTGATTTCACCTCTGTGTGCCTCGATTTCCCCATCTAGAAATTAAGGATGATCATACAGTTCCCTTTTCTAAATGACTTTGAGACCTACTGATGGCAAGTGCTATAGGAAAATGGTATTATTTTTATATATATATTTAATATATTTTTATTATTTTATAATAATATTATTTTTATTATTTTAATAATATTTCTATATTGCTTTGTGCATTACACCCATCCTGACATTGAGGAAAAAATTGGTTTTAATCCAAAGTGATATGAAGAGATTTAAACAAAACATAGGGCAGTTGGTGGATATACAAGATTCATTCTGTGTTGTATTTAATTGCTTTGCACATGAGTGTGCACATTTCTTTGGAGATGTGTCGTACACAAGGTCTTCTTGTAAAGTTCAAAGTTCTCACCTCCCTTCATTGTAAATTACTGCGATGTACGATAGGTCAGACTGTGTGCTACCCTAACAAATGATCTTCTTAGAAGCCTGTTTTTACTCATTTCACAGCATTAATGATATTTTTAATATTATAAAAATGCAGACTATCCAAAACAAAACATGACAAAGAAAAAAAAAAGAGGTTAAAGCATCCTAAGAAAAAAAAATATTTTGTACTTCCAGCAGGCAGTAATTTCAGTCAAATTCTAACTCTGAGCCAGGTAAGATTTACTCCATCCCTCTTCACAGTCAGCAGAGGGAATTTTGGGCTATAATTAGATCTGAGGAGCTGGGTTCCTGTTAAGCATTTGCTCATGAGCAAGAGAGAGGTGAGCTCTTGTTGTTCGCATCTTTGCCTGCTTTTCACAGCTGGGGAACCAGCATTAACAAGACTGTTCTGGAGATAAATAGTGCCCTGGTGACACTAGAGGGAATGAGAACAGCAGCAGCGGTGCTGTAGGTAACCCTTCTCAGCCTCGGGCTTCACTGATCAATCAGCAGAGCCGCGGAGGGCTGGCCCTTTATCCCTGTGTGATGATTTCCCCTCCTCCTCCTCACCTTTGGCATGTTTTAGTTTGGGCCTCGTTAGATGTGCGCTTCAAAGCATTACGCGTTAGAGTCCAGGCAGACAAGCACGTGCAATTAGTAATACATTTCTAAAAGTCAATGGCCACTTTCTTCAGTGCTGCAGCACACAAAAGGCTGTTCTGAACTTGACTCCTCAAGGTGCAAAATCAATGAGTAAAATTGTTTAAAAAATAAATGTCTGTAGGGTTTTAGGTCCTTGTGCTTCTCTTTGCAGTGAAATGCACTAGTTCCCTGGGGAACCGCGGGAAATTACTACTGCTGTTCTAATTTGCTCAATGGAAAAAAATGTAAAAGCCCTCAAGAAGCATGCAGGAAATGGCACTTTGCATTTGATGCTCAATCACGATAAAAATATTTAGTCAGTGGCAGAATGACTGTAAAAGAACATTTTAAGGGCTTTTATACAGGCTCTTCCCACCCAAACTTGTCAGATGTAGGCCTGTCAATCACCTGAAATGCACACTCCAAAACCTTTTCAAAAAGTACAATGAAACTATTCTTTGAGAAATAGGAAAGAGCTTGGAGTTGGATTGATTTTTTTTTTTTTTTTTTTTTTTTTTTTTTTTTTCAAAGTTCAGATGTGACATTAATGGTTTGTGAAGATGAACTGGCCAGTGACTCACAAATGGCTCCCATATCCGCTGTTCTGGGAAACAGCAGGCAGAGGAAAGCTGCAGAGTCTGTCAAGAGTTCAGCTGTTTGATCTGCTGCCTCATAAAATCTCCAGGCACCGTGCCCTGCTCTAACCTGCCTCTTGTTATTTGTAGTTGTAGTTGTAGTTGTAGCTATCTTTGAGTCAGTCAGCAATTAGATATCGTGTTTTCTCTTTGCTACCAACCTAATTAAAATACCTCTGGTACAGGATCTATAGTTATGTATTTGTTTTTCTTGGAGAAATCAGTGTTTGCCCTAACTGGCACAGGGGTAAAACGGAGACCACAGTATGACAGATTTCAGCCCTACTTTGCCATCTGAAACCTTACTTCTGAGATTACCTTACCTCAAATGTTTCTTTTGCTCTAAGCTACAGGTCTCAAATTCAGAGAAGAGCTGAAATAACTGCTAGAAGAAAAAAAAAAAAAAAAAAAAAAAAAAAAAAAAAAAAAGCTATAGATGCTAGAGATATCCACTGGAACTGGGTATTAGAGAGAACATTCAGGGTCAGCAGAAAGAAGCGCTGAATGATGTTCATTAGTCGTGGGAACATTTTCCTGTAAATGTTTTGAAAAATGTAATTGTGGACTAATGCATTTGGGCTAAATTCAGTGTTGCTGTCAGTGTTGTGAAATGAGCAGTGTTTGCCATCATGACCTTCCCACATCAAAGTTACCAGGAAGCCTGTGGGAAGGCGCACAGGTTTCTGAATTCACTGAGCTTTCAGCATGTTTTCAGGAGGTCCCAGAACACTGCAAAATAAGTTCAGGGGATGGTCACAAGAGCCCTGTTCAAGATATCACTTAAGAATAGGTTTGTCCTAGAAGCTTGTGATGAAATTGTCATGTATCCTGATCTCTCCTGATTCGTTTTGTCTTGGACGTGTTGAAACCTGTGGGTTCTGTTGTTGCAGGGAGCCACAACAGCAGCAGAGGGCAGCGCGGAGAGAGCTTCCCATGCTCAGGCATGACGAAGGGCACATCTGCCCCGCACAAAGAAATTGAGAGCAGCCTCACTTCTTTAATGCAATGTTCCCGAACTAATGTGCCTTCCCGTGAAGCTGGTATTATGACCTCAGCCTTGGCACCCCACCAAAGCAGCCACATTGCTGTTGAGACCGCGGCGCTGCGTGCAGAGCCTGAATGCCCTAGAGCTGGCCAGCAGCACTGATGGGCTCTCCCCACGGGGTGCCTGCTGCCATGCCAAGCTGCCTGCGGGATTTATGTGTAAAAGACATGCCAGAGCTGAGAGACGTATCATAGATCAGACTATGCATTGCTGCATAGATTCAGTATTATGCTGCAGCCCAGCCAGCTGACCAAACTTAATTTAAATCCCCCCTACCAAGCCAAAAGCAAAGGCAGGTGTTCCCAAGGGGACTGTGCAATGGGAACCTACTGCAGGGATCAGCCGGTGTGCTCACATACCGGGAGCAGCTGTGCAGTCCCCCAGCATCATTGTAGCTGCCTCCAGCCCTGGTGGAGCCATCAGGGCTCGCTGTGCCACGGGCTGGGATTTCTCTGCTGCATTGCTTAGAGGCACAGCACAGGAGCTCCCCGTTCATTTTTCTCCCCTGTGGTTTGGCAGAAATAAATAATAGCTGGAACTAAAATGGTTAGCATAGGTTTATTAACTTTGAGGGAAACGAGTCATAAAAGGGTAAATTGAAATTAAGTGGGTTGAACGCTGGGTAAATCAATAGGATTATACAAGGGTCACAAAAAGAGGACTTTATTCTGTTCCATGACCTTTTGTGAGGACAAGCTTGAAGAAACACATGAGACAGAAAAGAATCTGAGCTCTAGTTAAATAGCAATAACCAGATGTTGTTAGCAGGTGCTGTAAGCCCCAAACAGTGGGATTTTGCTACATGATGTCTTATTTGTCAGAATCAAAGCAGCGACGCAGTCTGAGGCCAGGAAGATGCAGGTGGCTCTGCTTCCAAAAGCTCAGTGCCTTCTCATTTGCTCTGGCTGGCATGCAGAAGGGAAGAATTTCTTATCAACAGACAACTGATCTAAAAATAACTCCCTCAAACAGGCTTTCAAGCTTCTTCTGTAGATAGATATTAAGCAGAAGTAATTCTATGACTACTGAGACCAATTCTGTTATTAGGCATTAGCAGAAGGTTCTTGGCAATTGTGGATCACGGTTTGTATTATGGTTGCACAGTGTATTGTAATAATATGCAAGGCTGCAAACTTGCATGAGCTATTGCTGCAGGCAGCGGCAGCTGCAGTATCTACTACCTTACTAGAAACAGACTGAAATGGTTTTGAGTATGAAATATAAAATTATAATCTGTGCAGTGAATGACAGTAATTTTCATATGTGTATCTGTGCATACATACGCCAAAATTACCGTTGTCTCCATTCCTGGAATAGGATCCAATCGATATGATACCTTTTAATGGAAGACAAACAGTTAGTTATTTCCTAAAGCTAGTGGAGAGTCAAGAGGAAAATCTAGGTCCAGTTTAACAAAAGGGTGAATGCTGCGTTAGAATAATGTGACTAACTGAGCAGTAGACATCACTGGTAGCTCCTCAGAAAAGGCATTCACCAAGAGTCGAGGAAAATAATTTATTTTTTGGTACGCCTGGGGTGAGTAACGACTCTAAGAGATGATTAACATGTTATTATTAAACTATGGGATACTCACTGTCCCGTCAAGTGTCAGTGCCTTTCATCAGCCCCCATCCGACTGCAGTGCCTGTGCTCAGCTCCCAGGAGCTTTCTGTGGTCTACGGAGAGCATTGTTCATGGTCAGCTGCTGAATGTGAGCCCTGTGACTTGCAAACACTGTGAAGAAAGCAAAGTTGAATAAACACTGCTAAGTCACCGCCCAGAATAATACTGTTTTGTACCATTTGGAGTAAACCTAAAGTGAGTTTTCAGATGGCAACACACTGGTGGGACTGGTAATAGTGAACTGTAAATGCCTAAGTGCTAGCTTTCAAGGAATACAGCTAATTTCCCCTTTCAGACCAGCTAGGGAGTCTCATGCAAGGCACCTGTGTGATGAAGGAGACCTGCATCATATGCTGTAACTGATTTTTCCAGCCCCAGGCCCATGCCCTTCTGGAGTTTAGCTGTTCGAGGTGAGGGCTTAAAGGACTGAGCCTTTGCTGCCAAGAGCTGCTGTGAGGAGAGCTGGATGTGAGGCCTGCCCCTCCTTCCCCTCGGAGCTGCTTTAAGCTGGGCCCCCTTTTCCCTGTTACCTCACAGCTGCGTCTGCGCCTGCCTCCGACCTCCAGACTCGTACCCGCAGCCAGATCCTGGCTGTACTCTTTGGCTCGGAGCTGCCTCACCACTGGGGGCCCACAGGGTGCTCATGGGGCCGTGTCTGCCCCTGGTCGCAGTCCCCAGTCCCACTCCTGACCCCAATGTGCTGCCCCTTGGTGGGACCCCCTCTCCCACTGGCCTCCTTGCCCGGCTCAACCCCCAGCTGCTGCTGGTGGCCCTCGCTGCTCCCCAACATCCCGTCACTGCAGATGTTGTGTACTGGGCACTCAGGTAACTCAGCTGGCTTTGGGGCTTGCAAACAAACCACGTGGACTTCCATGATTGCTGTCTGAGGTCCAGCATTGCACACAGCCAACAGCTGAAGTCAATTTCTTAAGTAATGGAGCACTTTTCCCAAATGGCCGAGTGGGACTGAAGGGAGATAGACTGTGAAGTGGTTTGTTCAAACTACAGTTCACCTGCTGATAGAGTTTAATTTCTACCATCCTGCTGCTGTGTCTTTTCAGCTGTGAGAGCCAATGTACAAGATTAGAGAACAATGGCTTTCTCCCCTGAAAATTTCATTTGTTTTGTTTTTTTGGGTTTTGCCATGGAGCTGGCATTTAATCACTAAGATGTGTCATGCTGCTAAGCTGCATGACAGCTTGATGTACCAAAGGATGCTCCCCTCTGAAAATGTAAACTATTTATGCTGAACATTTCTCTACCTAAGGATTTTCTTTGGTAATTTTTTTATTTTTTTTCCTCAGCTAAATTACAAGTAAGTGTCTGCACTGCACTTCTGGTATCAGTGAAGCTAAATAGCTCTTTTATCTTACTCTACAATATATTTTTCTTCTCTATGGCCATTATTTTAAAGCATGAAGGCAATAATATGTTTTCCCTGTGGGGGGAAAAAGATATAAAAAAAATGATATCACACTACCCAAGCTGTCACATTCTCTTGCTCTTTGTGGCTTCTAATGTAACCCTTGAAGAGCCCAAATGGCTGCTTCATCTCCCAGCTGCATGAGGTGCAATTTCTGAAGTAGAATACGGAGGGTTATAGCCCAACAGGAACCTTCTGCTGCTCCAAGTCTGCAATTACAATCTTAGACTTCTCATTATAGCCCTCCTGTTATACTTTAATACCTTGTTATATTTTAATACCTCCATTTGGCCCTACTGTAGACACTGTGTATCTTAATCTCATTTTCTCTGTCCCATATCTTCCACTTACTTGTTTTTTTTGTTTTGTTTTGTTTTGTTTTTTTCTCTTTTGTTGTTGTTTTGTTTTGGACAGCACTTTATTACAAGCGATTTCTCAGACTCTGTGTAGTTTTTGACCGCCTGACCCTGTAAATTGTCTCCCTGCTGCCCATTGCTGACAAGAGGGAGTTGTTAGCCCTGGCTGGGGCAGGCTTTTCCTTTCTCTTGGCACTCAATATCAAAAGGACACTTGGGGTATCAGGAGAAACCCTTCTCACATTTGGAAACTTCCAAATCTGCTCAGGATCGCAGGGCCCCCAAGGCTATTTGGATGCAATACTTTATTGCAATTCACTGCTTTTGAAGAAAAAATGTTCCTTGTACTTTGCAGAGCCGACATGACAATTCAACCACGTTTGCTCGAAATGTTAGGTTTCAGGACCAACCTTCTCCTGGATTAGTGACCTTTTGTAAATTTGTGATTGTATATGTACTGTCTAGCATAAGCCAAGTCTCAGGGCATTTTTGAAAGGACCCCAATATTTCCTTCTAAATTTCCAAGTTAAGGAAACATCATGTTGGATCTCTGATAAAGTCTCACCGTCAGTGAAGATGCAAATTAGAACTTGACCAGACTGAATTGTGCTTATCGGGATTTTGTTGCTGGCTTTTTATAGAGAGTATGTTGACATTTTGTACAGATGGAAAATTTGGTTTTCTTTCTCCCACTTGCTGTTCTCCTACACATGTACACACAGTCCCTCATGTATAGAGATATCAGTCTTAGGAGGATCACAACATCACAATTACAAGAGGAGGGTTTTAAACACCAGTGTTCTACATTTATATGTTTATGCTGTGCTCACAATCAGCCAGGCACAGAGCTACGTCTGTAACTCGTTGTGAGAGCAAACTATCCATTTGCATATGTAAGAACTTAATTTGTGGTACTAATTATCATCCTTTCTTAGGGCAGAATTTTCAAAGGTATTTGCACACCTAACCTACTTACATGTTTTTGGAAACCTTGTTTGGCACCATTGTGTGACTTTAGCTGCCAAATCCCTTAAAAATAAAGATTTTTTAATCAGTTTTATAGAAGATGAATGACTCCGCATTAGATTTGGAATGCAATATTAGAGATTGTACTAGAAAAAAAAAAAAAAAGAGTGAGAGACAGAGACAAATTCTGGCTCCTGCTGTGCTTCTGATGTGGGTCTCTTCATTTCTAGTTGAAGTCAGTGATTTTTACCTGCACATACACACATCTTTCTTTCACAGAAGTATTTTTTTTTCACATTTCCTATTTCCTTGTTTCTGTGTTAGATTTTATTTGCTTCAGACCTTCTGTTCCCCGTGATTATGTATTTGAGTTCAACTGCCTTATTAAGACAAGAAGCTGGAGAAAATCAACAGATGTTTATTATTTACATTTCAACAGCCGCAGCCAAACAGTGTCTGGATGTTGACACTTGATTGCACTGATGTGAAGTGATTAATGCTTTCCTAATTGTAGATAGCAATGCAAGCACAGAGAACTTAATGACTTGATTTCTGACTTTCATGCTTGACCTGAAACCCGAACCCTTAAAATCTTCATCCAAATTTCATCAGAGGCACAAAATTTCCCATTAAAATCAGTGCCAGTCTCAGCCGTTGCAACTTGTCCACAGAGCCAAAAGGCAACAGATTTTACTTTTGCCTGGTGGTATTGAAGAAGGAAAACAAACAAACAAACAAACAAAAAAACACCCTCTAATGATTAAAGTTATAAACCAAATAATTATCTATTTCAATGCAGATATACTTTTTTTTTTTTTTTAATGGCATGTTAATTTGTCTGCACATCAATCCAGCTTTCTGGATTTAACACTATGAGGAATTCACAGAAAATGAAAATGTTTAAAGAAATAGATATTGTATGCATCCATCAGTTTGGTGTTTCACGATTCCGTACTGTGGTTTCAGTCTCTGCTTTTGCTGTTTCATTGGAAAGCAAAGCCTCTTCTGTCAGGAGACTAATGGGTGCCCTTACTAAACGTGAAGGTCACTATTCATGGCTGTTAGCTAGTAGAATTATACCATCCAGCTAATATAAGAATCAACTTATTTTCTGTTTGCAAAAGTATTTGTTTAATCAATGTATTTCTAGACAGTTCTTACAGGTGGTGTGGTTTAACCCGGCCGGCAGCTAAACACCACACAGCCGCTCGCTCACCCTCACCACTCCCTCTCTGGGGTGGGGGAGAGAAACGGGAAAGTGAAGCCTGTGGGTTGAGATAAAGACAGTTAAGTAAGATAGAAAATAATAATAATAACAATAATATGTACAAACAAGTGATGGACAATGCAATTGCTCACCACCCGCTGACCGATGCCCAGCCCAACCCTGAGCAGCCGGCCCCCCACCCCGGCTAGCCACCCCTATATATTGTTCAGCATGACCCCAGATGGTATGGAATACCCCTTTGGCCAGTTGGGGTCAGCTGTCCTGGGTCTGTCCCCTCCCAGCTCCTGCTGCCCCCCCAGCCTGCCCGCTGGCAGGACAGAGTGAGAAGCTGAAAAGTCCTTGGCTTAGTGTAAGCATTGCTCTGCAGCAATTAAAACATCAGCATGTTATCAGCACTCTTCTCATCCTAATCCAAAACATAGCACCCTACTAGCTACTAGGAGGAAAAATAACTCTGTCCTAACTGAAACCAGGACACAGGAAAGGAGAACTAATTGGGCATTATATCAGACCATCTCAGCTTATCAACTTTAATAGAAGTTTCACCTATTTGGGACAAAACTCAATTTTTGATACATTTTATTTGTTCTTGCATCAAATAGGAGCAAACATGGAGATAATCTGTAGTGAGAAGCTGCCAACTGTTTAACTCTTCATGAGTTAAGACAGCTTTTATTTTTTAAGAAAATAATTTCCAGTATTTCTTAATTGCTCTTTAGTATTTATTGCATATGCTGAACAAATGGAAGGTTAGAGAAACTGACTATGAGATACAGAAAGAGATGACTGTGGGTTTTTTTTCTCTTTCTTTTCTCTCTTCTCTTCTCTTCTCTTCTCTTCTCTTCTCTTCTCTTCTCTTC
>CM021739.1:18339305-18464853 GCA_011075105.1 Heteronetta atricapilla | reverse complement strand
TTCTCTTCTCTTCTCTTCTCTTCTCTTCTCTTCTCTTCTCTTCTCTTTTTATTTACCAGGAACAGGAGAACTCCAATGGATTTACATTTTCAAAATACTTTAGGGACTTCTTTAGACTCCTTAGGAAGTTTCATATACATCATGTGACAGTTTTGAAAGATGAGAATTGTGGTGAAAGAACTTTACAATGAAAATGTGAACGCTGCTCTGCTGTTGATGAGAGGCTGTTAATAATTGAGAGCCATATGCTTGAAGTTAAAAATCTCGTAGCGCTTGCAGACTTGAGATCAAATATTGTTCCTGCATTTTTCCATGTACTGGAACTCTAATTTGGGGTTGTAAGTAATGACCTACCTCCTGACCAAAAAGCTGCAGTGCTGACTGTAAGTTGTGATGGTTTACTCCCAAAACATGATGCTCCCTCGCTATAAAGCAGCAGATACCATCAGTCTGTGGAGTGTGAGAGGCTGGAAAGTTCGTAGAAAACACAGAAACCTGTCTGCGCAGAGTTCCTTCTGCTGAGTCCCTTGCGTATCACAGGCATTTGCGCTGTAGGCAGTGTGTCTCGACACGCTGCGTGCTGTGCAGGTGGGTGTACACATATTGTCTGTGTCATGATTATCATTCAATTGCCTGACTGGTGTTCCTGTCAAATCAGCAAACCTTCGCTCAAGACAGCCTGTTTTTTTCACATTCAAGTAAAAAAATGTCAATGGCAATGTTTCCTTGAGTAATATTTTCAGTTTCACCTGAAACCTTCAAACCCTTGTCACTAATCTGCAGGCACAAAATGCCGCACCAAGCTCTCGAGCAGTAATCCCTGCAGCTGCACAAAGGCTCAGCGGTGCCACTGCCTGCAGAGCTTGACAGAAATTGCCGACAGTCACAGGGGGTTCTCAGCTGACATTTCTTAACTGTTATTTCTCTTGTATTCCAGCAGTGTCTAATTGTTCATTCACAGCCTGGGCAGTTTCCACTGTCCGTCTTTGCATAATTATTACACGGGACCAAGTATTCTTTGTCTGCACGTTGCAAGAAATGTGAGAAGTGGAAAGGACCATGGCACCACAATCGGGTGCTCAGGTTATCTCCAAGTGAGTCTCCATGTCACTGAAACCTTACTCTCCCTCGCAGACCATGCCAAAGTTAGATTCGGGAGGAACATGTTAAAAAGGGAAATGCTTGAATGTGCACAGCCTGGGTGGTACAGCCACTCAGAGTTTGGTGTTGTGTTCACACCTCCTCCATCTGAATTCAGTGCTTATGTCTGCAGACATAATGTGTTTCACAAAGGAGAGCTGCTAACTGGCTAGCAATTATTTTGCACCAAACTTCCTTTCACCACTCTTAAACTAAAATAGTCTATCGGGTATCACATCATCTTTGAACAAACCCTTTGCTGCCTCATAAATTATCAGAAAGGCTGGGCAGCAGGACTGCTTTTGGCAGAGTTGTCCAAAAGCCACTCTGACAAAACAGCTGGAAGTACAGCTCCTCACGTTAGTTCTCATTAGTACCATTAATTTTGTATTTCTTAGCCCAAAGAATGTATTTGGTTGCACATTTCACTCCCATTTGCAATAGGCTAAAATTTGCCTCAAATCTGTCCAACCTTTGCAGAAAAGAACACTTTGACAAGCGTGATCTTGGAGGATCTAATCTTTCTGTCAGTGATAAAATGTGGCTCTTGACACAAAATCCTTTCTTCCATGCATTTTTCTTGTAAGCTTTACCACTGATATTGTACACCTGTGAACATTTGAAAAGCAGTTTGACCTTGTTGCATTCAAGCTGTGCTTACTGGAGTTTGATGAAAATCTGCTTAGTGTTTCACATATCTGCTTTAAAATTCTATCACACCAATCAGTTTTGGGGTTGTTCAGGGGCCCTGCCACTGTGAGCCGGAGCCTGGGTTCAGAGGTAGCTTGGTGTAAAGTCACAGCTTTGTATTGTGAAGCTACAGGGTGTGATGAATCTCAGGAGCTGCCTTTTATCATGCGCTGAGCTAAACTGTCCGAAAATTGACATCAAACTCATTCAGACATTTCTGATTTCAGAGTATCTGGAACGTTCCTCTTTGAGTAGGGCGATGTGTTGGCTTGTACCACTCGCACCTGCAGGAGCAGGACGCCTCCTGCACACCCTTTGTTTGTGTAGAAAAAAAATCACCACTGAGAACATAAAGAGATTTTAAAGAGCACAGAGAATAGCCAGGTGGCATTCCATGAGAGGAAAGGACAGCAAGGGCTTGTGAGTGCCCTGGGTGAGGTGGGGCCATGTGCAGCGGTTCTTATTCAGCAGCTGTCCTGCTCTGGCAAAGCTGTTTCTGAGGATGGAATGATCCGGCCTACGTTAGTGTGTTTGATTAAAGAAACTGCAGAATTTTTTGGGCCCAGGTAAAATGTAGTGTAGCTGACTATATCCGTGTTTATTTTTTGTTGTTGAAAAGAGCTTTCCAGAATCACTCTTTACAGCTCTCTTTTGCTGACGTGCTGCCTCCTTGTCAGATGTCCCTGTTGATAGCAGCGGTAGCAAACGGAGCAGCAATCACTTTACGTATGAAATTAACCCTTATGTTCAGGGGTAACTCGCTAAACTGTGTGTTAACTTGATTTAAACCCCTGAATTTCCTCAAGTGCAATTGATTTCTACTTGCAGAAGATGTCTGTTATTAAAGTCCCTAACTGTAAGTGGTTCGGCCTTATGGGCCTGGCGGTGTCGGGCTCCTTGTGCCCGGGGCAGAGGCGACATTCCTGCACCGGGCTTCCCCTTCCCGTGTCCTGGTGCCGGGACGAGCCACCTAACTGGGGACTAACTGCGGCCGGGAGGGGGCACCGCGTCCCCTCAGCCCCAGGGGCGAGCAGCCGAACGCCCCCGTGCCCTGAGGGCTCTTCTCGCCCCCCCAGGGCTCCCCCGGCCCCGCCGCCTCCCCTCAGGCGGCTCCGCGGGGCGCAGCGGCCCCTGGCGGCCTGGGGCAGCGCCGCGGCTGTGACCGCGCGGCCGGGCACGGACTGGGGCCTTCTCCGGCCTTGTCTGCACACTTTTTATTCCGTGTCGGGCCGGCGGCACGGGGGGGCGTCTTGCATAGAGCTCCCGATCGGGGACACCTCCCCGAGACCTCCAGCTCGTCAGGGGGCGCTGCTGCCGCCGCCTCCCTCTCCCGGAACCTCCCCGCTGTCCCCCGCGGCCGTTCCGCTTCCGTGCGGGGCCGTGGCCGGACCCGGGGCCGGGATGGAGCGGGATCTGCTCCGGCAGGCGCTGAATTACCACGGCCCCGCGCTGCTGTCGCTGCTCCGCGCCGAGCAGCACGACAACCCCGACTTCCGCGGCCTGCTGCCGCCGCCGGGGGCCGCCCCCGAGTCGCCCCGCGGAGGGGCGCCCCGCTCGCCGGCCGCATGGTGAGGGGGCCGGGGGGGCTCCGGGGGGGTCCCCAGGGGGTCCCGGGGCCGCCCTCAGCGCCTTCTCCTTCCCCGCAGGGGCGAGGTGACGGGCCTCGAGGCCGACATCCAGCGCTTCATCGCCCAGAAGGCCGACCTGCTCTTCGCGCAGTCCTGGCAGCCCAACGGCCCCATCGCCGAAAACATCGAGGAAGATGAAGGTGAGGGCTGGGGCTTAACTGTTTGCCGGCGTGCCTTCTAGGCCAAGCGTAAACTCTTTTTGCCATAAACACACCATATTTTAAAGTTGGTATTTGGCTTTTTACTGTTATCAACAGTTATTTTGGGTTCTTGGGTCACAACTTGGTCATTTTATAACTGTGAACGTCTCGTATGTTGCAGAGTGTTACGCCGTCATGCCTCCCCTGGAGCAGTTCATGGAGGTTCCCGGCGAGCTCCGGAGAGAATTATTTTTTCGAGACATCGAGCGTGGTGACGTTGTGATTGGGAGGATTACTTCCATTCGTGAATTTGGCTTTTTCATGGTGTTGATGTGTTTGGGAAGTGGTTTCATACGGCAGATTGCAGATTTGGAAATCACTGTAAGATATGGCTTCAATTACTCTTTTATGGTAGGGGGTTGTGTCTTGTATCTCGTAACAGAGTACTGGGAGTAAACGTAAGCTAAGCTTTAAGATAGTGAACGCCAACAGAAGGTAGGGACAACTTGTATTGCTTTGCTCAGTCAGTAAGCGCTTTCATTATGTCCCATACTCAGAACGTGTTACTTGCGAGTTGGAAAGTTCATCATTTATGGATGCATAGATTTTGATTTGAACCAGGCCATACACTTAATTATCACCACTTTGAGATACATTAAAGATTAAACTAAACATAATTTTGGGGATGGAAAAAAAAATTGTTCAAATGCTTTTAACTAATTATCTATTAAGCATAAGGAAAACTGGGATAGTCTATTGGCTCCAGTGCTGTTATTACATGTTTATTTGAGAGGGATAAGTGTTTCTGTATTTAAAAACATCTGTATGCATGCATTACAAGATAACTTCACATGTTGAAAGGCTGTTGTGCAGGTGAGATTGTGGGTTGATGGTGTAAACATGAAAAGTTCAGTGATGCAGGCTGCTTGCTTTTTATTCATGCAATTCTTCCTTGGCTGTACCACAGGCTCTTTGTCCATTGCGAGATGTGCCTCCTCAAAGCAACCATGGAGATCCTTTATCTTATTATCAAGCTGGAGACATTATTCGAGGCAAGTAGCCACAAACATTGTCTAGAATTTCTCACTTTTGAGATGCTTCTGCCAATTTATCTTAACTTACATTGTTTCTGTAGCTGCAGTCAAGGATGTTGATCGTTACCATGAGAAGATCACGATATCACTCTACAGCTCAGCTCTTCCACCAAATCTCTCTAACATAACATTAGGAGTAATCACCTCTGATGACTTGCCTCTACATTACAAGTAAGAACATGCTATTCAGTTGTACTAACTAGATATATTCAGTCTTTGACAGTCACGCTTGTTTCTGATTTAATTAGGTAAATACATACATTTTGTTGTTGTTTGCTTTCACGTACTTTTTTCTAGATGCATTGGGTGTGCTTGGTTTTTCAAAATCTGTCCCAAAATTTAGGAAAAGTAAAAAGCAGAATGACATTATGTTCTCTAAATGCAGAACTTGAGGTCTCTGTCATTGTGGGAGTGGGTTAACAACAGTAAACAGTAAGTTTAAATTAAAAAAAAAGAAAAGGTTTGAGAGACTGACATATTAAACTCTTAAGATTTCCCCTAGTAGAAAGAAGGACACAGCTGTCTCTGCAATTTTTGAAGGCTTTCATATGTCCTAGAGATACCTAGGTTGGTGTCAGAATAGGTTTCAAAAGCTGTCTTAGGCTGAAGGAAATAAGTATTGCTTAAATGGTGTGAAAATTTATGCTAATGAAAAGGACTAAATGTAAATACAGAATTGAGTGTAGTGTCCATGAGGCTTTATGTTCATTGGTGCTTTCTTTAAGGCGAAGCATTGAAGTTGCTAATTCAGCAGAGACATTTGAAGAGGTTTTGCATCGTTCCCGAGGATTTGATAATCCATCATTAATTGAATATTTAACAGAGAAACTAGGAATAAGTGAATCAAATCCACCGTCTTTGATGAGAAGTCTTCAAATGTAAGTCGTTTCTACATTATTCCTTTGCTATGGCTTTGTGAAGGTCATTCTAATCGATTGAAATAGGCTTGTGAGTGAAAGTCCTGAATCACTTGATGCTTTTCTGAAATTTCAACTTGCATGATTGCAGCTATTGTGTCCCTAAATGTTTTTAAAAGCACACTCCTCTGAAGTAAGAAATTACCATTTTCTTTGGTCAAATAAGCAAGACACCTTATCAAACATCACATGTAACGCCAAGGTTTTATGAAGTTACTATTTAGATCTTGTCAACATCTTTGGATTGAAATGCAGGATGCTTAAGCTTTAATATGGCAAAAAACATAAACTTACCCACAATGTTTATTGGAGGAATAGACATGTCCTTGAAGTTAAATGTTTATGCAATATATACATATATATATATTTAGTGCTCATATATATGCAATGATTATTGTGGTCCTCCATATATTATGCCCTGAGGCAGGTGTGAATATGTTATATTTTTATTCAGTGCACTGCAGCTGTGCTAGTTCAATTCAACACTTTAGAACAGGCTGGGAAAATCTGGTGGAAATACGAAATACGAAAGAACATGCCCAACTGTGGGAGAGTGGTAATGCTTCCAATAAATAATGTTTCAGCTTTATTCAAACGCATTACATATTGTAAGATTAATTTTGTATGTTAATAAGTCAACTTGAGGGCTTTTTTTGTTCATTTTAAAGGAAAAATATCGATGAAGAAGATTTTGCCCCTGCATTGAGGAAAAAGCAGTCTGAAGCTTGGGCCCTGAAAAGGTATGTAGAAGGTTATTTTCTTATAAAGAGTTTATTGTAAGGTTAAATTAGGCTGTGGCTTACATTTCTTGAAAGAAAATACACCTTGAACCGTATGTTCCACAGCACACACATGCTGCGATGTTACCAAGAAGGCGTGCTTGAAAGTAACCTGACCACCAAGTGGGTACACGATAGACGGATTCTGGGAGTGAATCTTCAAACTTTGTCACATTTAAGGGAGAATGTTTTTTAGAACAGCTGTAACATGCTCGCCTATTGATGAGATCAGAGCAAGACTTGTGACCATACTAAGTACACAACTTGAATTTTTTTCAGTTAGCCGTTGACTGACTAAATACAGCTTGTCTTGCCATTTCCTCCCAAGCCGTATGTTTTAACAAACACTCTTGCTGTCTTTGAAAAATCAAATGCATTTCTCTGGCTGCATTTGGAACAGCAGCTGGGAATGGGTGGTATTGCTTTTATGATATGCATTGTATTTGTGATAGAGTGGAGTATACAGAAGTAACTTTTTTTCCTGAGAGACTTTTTTTCCCTAAGAATGTAGTATTTTTTTTTTTGTGAAAAAACTTCTCTTGAATCTACCAATTATGAAAAACTGGAAGTGAACCCTTAGAATTTCTGGTTGCTATGTCAGCAAAAGCAGTGTTTTTTTAAAAAAAATAGCATTTTGCAACTTTAATTAATTAAAGAAGAGGCTAATCATAATGGTAAATCTAATCTTTAATGAGAAAAGTGTCTAATTAAAGTTCTGAAATTTGATTTATATAATTTACCTTCCAATAATTTAATACTTTTGGCAAATGCAGAATGCGCATATCATGTTCATTTAAAATGTTAGCCTTAAGTACGTTATAACAAGATAACATTTTGTTTAGAACCCTAATTTGTGAGTTACTCAGAGTACACAATCTGTAGGTGAACTATATACAGTATTTTTCTATTTTCTTCCAGCGTGAAGGCTGGGGTTGATTATTTTAAGGTTGGGCGCCATGTGGAAGCCATGAATGAGTACAACAAGGCTTTGGAAATAGATCCACAGAATGTTGAAGCTTTGGTAGCCCGTGGAGCTCTGTAAGTCTGCTTGTTTCATTGTAGGTCTGTGGGTTTCTTACTTTGTGAAAGACGAACATCATTAAAATCCGTGCATCTTTGCATCTTTTGTGTTATTCTAGGTACGCAACAAAAGGAAGTCTGAACAAAGCTATAAGTGACTTTGAAATTGCATTAGAAAACTGTCCTACCCACAGGAATGCAAGAAAATACCTGTGTCAGACACTTGTGGAAAGAGGCGGGCAGTAAGTGTTGGGGTTGTGTGCATGGTTGGCTGTTAATGCTTTTTCTTACAACATTCTTTAATACGATGCGACTTAGGGCACAGATTGCCATCTGGCCTTCCTGGTGTGTGTTGGAAATACTCCTGTTTTGCAGATGGTTTACACTTGCTACTCTGTCCTAGTCAAAATCCTCACAAGATAGTTAAGATTTGATATCCTTTCCCTTGGTAGGTCACCAGGTTTGTGTAAAGTTTTGTGGAATGTCTGAAGATATTCCTATATGTATAGGAATATGTATATTATATATATATATATATATATAAACAAAATCACATTCTATCACTCGTATTCTGTTAAATATTTGTTAGCCACTGTATGGCAGAATTTAGCTTCTGAATTTTCAGGGAATAGATTTCTTAAGACCTGTGTTAAGAAGATACCTATTATATTTGAAACTGGAAGTGAAATTCTACAGAATATTATGATGACTAGGAGACAAAAATGCATTGAATGCTGATTTATTTCTGTACTGAGATGGGCTAGGATGATAGGGTCTTGGAGGGATGCAGTGGCAGCATTTTAGTGCAAGTAAGAAAGACTGTCCTAAAAAGAAACTGTCAAGTTCTGTCGCTTAACTGTATATAAAATCTCATTTGAATGTTAGGTTGGAAGAAGAAGACAAACTACTGAATGCTGAGAGTTACTATAAAAAAGCCCTAAGCTTGGACGAGACTTTCCAGGAAGCTGAAGAGGCCTTAACGAAACTCCATAAGCATATGCAGGTGATTCTTTACTTTCTCTTCATATTAATTATGTTACAATAAATAACAAAAATCATATTAAATCTTTTGAACAGAGGGGCTTGAAGTTGATTGTTTGTCTTACTCTCTGCTTCCCTTCTCCACAATAATAAATCTTTCATAGTGAGCATTATGGCTGTACCTACCAGAAGAAAGGTACCTCTTGATGATTCTGCTGTTTTGAACAGGACAGTAAAGATATGCCTAACAGTGGAGATGAGGAAAGAGGATAAAACCATTAGCCTTAGCTAAAGCATGGAGAATATGCCATCACAGAAGCATGATTATTAGTGTTAGATATTCTGTGAGTAGAAACATGCAAAGTACAAAACCCTTAGGTGAGTCAAAAAGCATTGCGTGCCCTCATACCAGCAGGATGCTTTTTGTTTGGAAAAAGATAGAGTAGCATCTGCCAAAGCTAACTCACAGGAAGATCTCAGGAGGGGAAAGTAGTAGGTGATTTAAAGGAATATAGCAGGGCTGGAGGGCAGACAGACATTTTTGAACATCTTTGCTTTCTTTTCTGGTGTCTTTTTTCTTTCTTCCCTTGCACACAGCATGTTTCCCAGGTGAGCCCTGGTGAGTCTCTGTGCTAATCTGTGTTGTCCTCTTTTTCCTTTTATTTACCTCCTTTACTTGTATTGTCTTCCAGAGAGGATCAGCTTAAGATATAGCAATGAGAAACAGGCTTGTGTTCTGTGCTTCTGCATATAAGGAAGTAAAGAGACTGAGGTAGATGCCTTGCCTGACGCTTCTTCAGTTGGTGGAGCCATAATGCTGACAGATCGTGTTGAAAGAAGGGAAAGAGGAGCTATGACAAGCTTTTTGATAAAAACTGACTGCATTATAGATAAACTGTATGGTATTTGAGCACTGTCCGCATTTGGTTGCTTTAGAAAGATCTTGAAGTCTTTTTTAAAGTGATGAAAAACATTTTCAGCAAGTAGTGATATTTTACCCTCCTTCAGAATTTTTCTGATATTATTGATACAGCAGATAAACACAATGCTAGCTTTTGTTCGTTGGTTTGCATAGCCTTTTGTTCAGTCAAGGATTTCCTTTAATTTATCTGTTATGGCAACTGCTATGTTTTGAAAGCTATCATCTGGCTTTCTGCTTATTCTGAATAGAGCTGCTACTTAGGGCCGTAGATTGCAGAAGTCTGATCTTTAGTAGACCTTAATAGCGTACCTTTGAGGATTGTTCAGCCAATAATCAGGCACTGTTGCATTTATATGTATTTTAATATGTATGCCTGATACAATCACGGTTGTGCTAGAATGGCTGAAACAACACAAAAGTGAGTTTTCCTGTAATACTGATTATGTGTTTTTCTTTGATGCATTTTCTTCTGAATTGGACCGTTGCTGCTGTATCTGACATCTGGTGCTGCTCATCACCAACAAACCCTTGGAACATGATTTCTTACGTAAACTATGCGTCAAACTGGTTTGTGAAATTGTTACAAAATGGTTTGTATGCAAACATGGCCAACTTGAACACATTTTACAATGGGCTCTGCCATATTTTACTTGTGAACTACAATAACGATACTTTCCCTGAAATCTTTTTTCCTTTCCTCTCCTCTTTTCCCCATATTGCTAACGTTGTTTTCCTGCATACACCATCTATACCTTTTGGGGTATGTGCTTCATGGTGTGCTGGATCACGGGTACCACTGCAATGGCTGGCCAAATATATTTTTAATGGATAAAAACTGCAACATGGTCATTAACATAAACCTGATTATCACAACGGCCAATGCCAAACTTCTGAACAATATTAATTCTTGATCTGGGAATCTGGTAAAACATCCTTGCTGTAATTACACATTTGAATGGGACTGGGGACATGGGGAAAAATACCTGTGTTAACATTTTCAATATTTTTTTTTATGATATTTGGGTTCAAAAAAGAAATCTTTGGAAATGAGGGAGAAGCAAGCTGCAAAAGAAGAGAGGCAGAAAGAAAAGAGAATAGAAACAAGTGCAGAAAAGTTGCGTAAGCTTTTAAAAGAAGAGAAAAGGTAACCTTGTTGTATTCAGTATACTGATTCTTGAGTCTATTAAGCCAGCATGTGAACTTTTTTCATTAAGAAAAAAAAGTGCTGCAAACCTGTAAGTTATGGGCTGTTAAGGGGCCCATTTTAAGTACTAGAATTTCTGACAGTTAAAGCACAAGTCAGGTAGCAGTTACAGACAAAGGATGATGCATAAAGATAAAGCAACACAATTCCATGGCTGCATCCCAAACACTATGGTAAAATAAGCTCTAACATTAGCAGTTACTAAATTTTGCTATTCATGCCTTATCTACAATCCTAACTGTTACTGTCCCTACATTAACCACTGAAAAGTCCTTAAGATGCCTGTCCCTATATACAGTGTTGGTGGATTCAATCTTAATTCTCGTGGTTAAGAAATGACATTTGAAATTGTCTTGCCGGGTCAGGCCCTATTTCCATTGGTACTTTGCGGTCCAATCTCAGCCATACCATGGGGAGTACAGATTTACTTTCTACTTAAAATTTTTGTCTGATTCTAAAGATTATCTCACAGGCAATTATGTTTTCAGGTTGAAGAAGAAAAGGAAAAGATCAACTTCTTCCTCTTCTTCCTCCTCTTCGTCCTCAAGTGACTCTTCATCAGACGTATCCGTTTCTTCTTCCTCCTCTTCCTCTGATCACAAGAAACACAAGAAAAAGCATCGGCATAGATCAGAGTCTTCCCGTAGTTCCAAAAAACGCTCTTCTAGAGCTTCTTCACATTACAAAGATCAGGTTAGGAAAGAGGAGTGGTATTCACCTCCGGCTGATACCTCTGCCTCTTTCCTTAACCAAAGTTTTGAAATGGAAAAACTGCTGGAAAGGCAGGACAGCTTAGCGAGCCCAAAAACAGAGGTAAGAGAGAAAGACAGACCCTGTTCTCTGTCGAGGACTTCAGGTGATGATGAAGACACTTTTGGAGGTAGGTCTGAAGATTCAAGAGATTCTTACAGTAGTTCCAGAACTCAGGCAAGTAGTAGCAAAAGTGAAAAATATCATAAAACGGACAGATTTTTCTCCAGTAGGAGGGGATATTCAGGGTCATATTATAAGTCAGATGATAAAACCAGGACACATTACTTTAGGAAATCAGAAAGGGACATAGAGGGGAGAAGAGAACAGTTTAAAAAGCATGGCTCAGATCAAGACAGATATTACATGTCTCCATCAGGGTCTGACTATTCTGGCAAGTCAATGGGAAAGTACAGATCATATTCTAGCACTTATTTTCATGAAGGTGATAAAAGTTATGGTGGTGATAGGCATGCATTAAGTCAGCATAGAAGTGAAAGTGGGTATAAGAGTAGGGAAGGGAGTCATGAGGAGTCCAGTAAAACAGAGGAACCTGACAAGGAAACTTTAAATGGTGCAGAACAAACAGAAAGTGGCGTTAAAAGAAACCTGCCCCAGAACTTAGTTAACATATTCAATCAAATTGCTGAATTTGAGAGGGAAAAAGGAAGTAAGCAGAAGAAACAAAGTACATAGAATGATTTTTCTGCTGGGTAGTTAAATTATTTATCTATATTTCTCTTGAGGAAAAACAAAAGCTCTTGAAATGCATATGAAAAGCGACAAGCAGAATTTGTTTCGTGTTGCAGAATGTCAGGCTTAAGGTAAAGATTGTACAGTGGAAAGAGATGCAAGGATATCTTACGTGAAATACCAGTTATTATTTAAAATCAAGGTTTCCTGTACTCTTAACTTAGGATGTTCTTGTACAATATTCTTTGGGTAATGGGGTGAAATTGTTTGATTCTCTTGGACTGTAGTTAGTTGTGTAACTTTAATCAAATATGCACTTTAAAGCAGGCGTTTTTCTTTTTTTGTTGTGTTTTCTTTTTTTCCCTTCTTCCTCTGGGGTACAATTGACTGTTAACTACTTTTGTATCAAACTTTAACTTCCAGGTATTGAAGGGGAGTAAGTAAATGACACCCATACTCCATCAATGTATATAGCTCATTTCATCATTAAATTTTCTTAATTTTGTGTCGTGGTTTTGCTTACGTCACTGGGATGTTTGATGCTGGTGCACTGGTTATATATGCTGCTTAAGTGAACTGAACCCCCCACCATCTATGAGAAAGCACGTTTGTTATGTTATTTAAGCACAAACACATTTTCTGTTGTTAAAAAAACAAAACTAACAAAATCTCTGAAGTAGTAGCTAACAGCTGGCTCTCTATACAGTACCCATCTTCAAGTTTTCAGAATAATTCCTAATGTCAGTTGCTAAAAAAGTACTGTAATTTTGCAAAGTAGTACAGTTGTACTGACTTTAATTTCATATTGTCATCATCTTTTGATTAAAATATGATCTGAAATGACTATTTGTTTAAAAGTCAAGGTTGACATGGAAACGAAGTGCAAATACTACTACCCAGGTTTTTAAGTGTTCCCTATTCCTGCTAAGGAGGGAAAATACTTAAATGAAAAACTAAGATCTTTGTTATGAGGGTTAATCTTGTTGCTTTTTTTTTTTTTTTTACATCATTACCGCCCCTACTCTAGCTTTTGCAAGTACAGAATAAGCATACTGTAGGCAGCTGACTACTTGGGAGTACCTTGCCTGTTTAAGCTTTGAGGCAGCAGTAATTTTACTGAAATTACTAACTATGTTAAAGCCATTTTCATTAAGAGTGTGAATGAAAGGTTTCTGAAGGGTTTCACAGATCTTTTGTTATCCAACAGCAGAAGAATAAAGTAATTTAAAGATTAGTTTATTATGTAAAATATATGCTTAAAATTTCTCCAAAATATCGCATACTTTAGATGGAAGTTAAAACATATGCTTCAGCTGGAAGTGCTACAATTGTCAGTAGACCTGTATAAATTAAGTTGCAACTTAACCAATTTAGAAGCCTTAGTAAAGCCCTCACTGTCACCTTCAGAAGATTATTTAGGACTTCTTTTGTGGTTATAACTGTCAGAGTTGCTAGTTCTGCTGGATGGCTGTGAACTGGCAGCAGCTGCTTCTGCAGGAGTGTTGACAGATAAGCTCAGGTCTATGACTTTGAGCAATGAAGTCTGACTAGAGCCTGAACTTGTGCTTCTGGAGGATCTGAAAGACAAAAATTTACTCATCAGCATACAGAAATGTTATTTTTAAAAAGGGGGTGGAGCTTCTAAATGGTGGCTGAAAATAAAGCCACCCAGCACCCACATTTGTCCTAGGCAAATCCACTACAAAAATCTTTGTAGTCATTGCCATGGTTTAAGTAAGATCACAGCTGATTCAGTACGTTTCAAGCAGTACTGCTAGTCAAATGTATGATGAACAGAGGAAAAGGAATCAATGAAGTAGTGTGTGTGTGTGTATATATATATATATATATAAAATCCTCTCTAATTAAGTAGGAAAGGGCATTCACAAAATTAAGTGCAAAGTTTGGCTGGAAGTCAAACTTTGAGAGGACAATGTACTTCTTTTGCAGTTACTATTTTATTTTAAACTGTGCTGGATACTGAAGTAAACTTAATTGTGTGCTAAACAAACAAAACAAAAAAACAACTAGTAGACTTAAAGGAGGGAGAATATAGGTAGGAACATTTAACAGAGTGTTCAGTAAGCAGAGACAAGACTGAGAAAACCTGGAAGAGTCAGGAATGCTATCACGTAGGGAATAATTTTGTTGGATTTAGCTTTAAATTAAAACCAAAACCAAATGGCTACTAGTGTTGTGTCCATCCTCCCCCCCCCAAAACCAACAAACAAAACAACAACAAAACACTGCTAGCCCTTACCTGCTAGAAGCTAGTGAGCTTTGTAAACTTTGTGTGGATGGTGATCGGGAACTTTGACTACCACCAACAGAAGCACTTGTAGGCAGCTCTAAATTGAACTAGAAAATTTGAGGGGATGAAAAGTTAAAACCGGTTGTATGATGGACTGGGCATCTCAGGAGATTTTATAATCCTTTGTATCTGTAGTTACATTGAAAGCAGATGAGCACTTTTGTGCTGTTTTCCCGTAAGTATACTTTATCTTTGAATTACGTATTTGCCCTTGAAAGGCACTTTATCAGTAGACTTCAGCTATCAGTTAAAAGTTAAGTGGCAGTTAACCAGAAAGCTCACCTGGTGAAAGTACTTCTGAAAGGATGTAGTTAAATCAGGATTTGCTTCTAGAACATCAGCTAACAATTTGTTGATGGTTTTGTTGAAGTTTTTCAAGGCACGAAGATCGATGTCTCTTTCTTCCTGTGTTTCTGTTTTAGTTTTCTTTAAAGATTGAATTTCTCTGGATAGCCTGGAACACTTTTAACATAAATAAGTTTAAAACATGCTATTATGAAAATGCAGCACTCTTAAGGAAACCTGCTGAGTTTAAAGCCTGTGGTTTTAACCATATTGCTGTTTATCACTATAAAGTTAGAAGTCATCATTAACATACAGACCTGTTTTATAACCCTTTCTAGTTTTGGCTGCTGTTCTTCTATGTCTTTGTTCAGCTGCAATATAATGGCTTGTTTTTCCTTCTTTTGCTCTTGGAATAAGGCCTCCTGCTTCAGTAGTGTATCCAAATTTTTTTCCAAGCTCTGCAAATTCATTTGAATAATTGTTTTGAATTTATAAAATAGTATGAAATACAAAGTATATGATGTAAAAGAGAATGGGCAAAATATTGTTCCAGAATGTTCTATGCTTTCCATTAGATTGTTTGTGTGGCAACATCCTGCAACCTTGTCTAACTGGGACTTTTGCTTGTATTTTACCTGGAGGTTTTCCTGAAGTTCCTTGATCTGTCTTCGTTTATATCTGTATTTTTCATCAGCAGCCCTTTTCTCCTCTTCTAGTTTCAGTTTTTCTTCATACTCCTCACCTGTGATCCCAAACAAAGAGGCAGAGTTGACACGGAGCAAGTACTGTACACAACTCAATTTTCATTTTAAAATAAGTTGCACTTTAACTGCATCACGGAGTGTTACTATCTTACTGTTACAGTATGTTCCAAATCACTGTGGAAAAAGTAACTGGCTTCATGAAAAATAAGGACTTTAAAGCCAGTGTTTCCAGAAGCCAGAAAAAAGCACAGAAGTTGCCTTTGGCACTGTTTTCTAGCCTTACATTTATATAATTGCTCGTGGTGATGCTTTTTATAAGCTAAATAAAGTTCCACTGAAGGAGAACAAGCAACAGATGAAGATATTTTGCAGAATTTTGAGAGAGTTCCATTATCCAAATATTTGTAGCTAGGTATTTAATTTTAAACTGCTGACACTACCCAAAAATGTGCAGTTTCTCTTTTTCTTCCTCATCACCTTCCCAAATGACAGGTTGCTACTTTTTCCCCTCCTCTTCCATGCAAAAATCAGGTATAACTGTGGCTACTGTGTCAGCATCACCAGAGTGCACGTAACGCTGGCTGTTAACGCTGTTACTGGCTGTACCAGCCGCCACTGGAAGCGGCCTGCTTGCCTGGGTACAGTTTTGTGACCCAGCTAGCTCAGCCTACACCAAAAGAAGCTGACCAGTGGCACAGCTTGCTCTGCTTCCAGAATTTGAATTAGAAGCAGTGTGAGATGCAGTACTGCAGAAAAAGTAGTGCTTTTTGTACTGTGCAGTATTATACACTACTCCTGTATATTTCACTGGGTGTTCTTTTCTCCCAGTAATTACTTTTCCCAGTAATTTGTTTAGTCTCTGGCCATGATTCATTATTTTGTGCGACTGAATTTCCCCACTGTATGCCAGAGCTATACCATCATCCATAACTCGTACAGCAAATAGCAATTTACATTTTACATACTTGTCTCAGTGACTTCTTTGAAAGAGTTTCGGTAATTGCTGTTACAGTTATTAAGTATGCGCAGTGTGTTTTCCAGAGCTACAATTTCATTTTCAGCTTTGCTGATCTTTGCATCTAAATCATCACCTTCACGTTGAAGGGCCTCCTTTTCCTGTGCAGCCTGAAAATAAAACTCATACTTGAGGTGACTGAATACATACTAAAAACATTAGGACAATTATAGATAAAAAATACATTCAACATTTAGGGTTTAACATCTGCGGTAGATGTTGAGATTATTGATGTCATCAGGATTGGACTGAGATTTGTGTTACAAGGTAACTGGCAAGTGTAGTTGTTTACAATACTGAAATTCGGATGCACATAATGGGGCCCAATGTGATTCATCCCAGGGTACTGAAAGAGCTGGTTGATGTCATGGTGAGACATCTTCTCAATTATTTTTCAAAAAACCTTGGGAATCTGGAGAAGTCCCAGTCAACTGGAAGCTGGCAATGTCCTCATTTTCAAGAAGGGTAAGAAAGAAGACCCTGTTAGGTACAGGCTTATCAGCCTTGCTTTGGTGCCTGGTAATGTTATGGAGATTATTCAAATTAAGTTTGAAATTAAGTCTGCCGACATTGACATCAGGACTGACCACAGATTCATCTGAAACTGCTGTATTACTTAAATAATCAGTGTCAGAAAATGTAAAACAAAGTTAAGCAGTAGGCAAGGAGGTTGTCTTAGTTATTTGAATGGAGCCCAGGCAAATCTGTAACTTAAATACTTGAATTATGATGAATTATAACATAATGTTAATAAAATACCTTGATTACATAGTAGGTCTGGGTTTTCTCCTCTTCTCCTTCAGGTGGCATCATGACAACAGTAAGAACTTCGTATCTGCATCTCAATTTATCGATTTTATTTAGGCGATCTTGAAATTCAGCACTGATGTATTTTGTGGAAAAATAAATGGGTTGAGAAAATGTTTGTCTAGTAGTGTTTTTTGGGCAGTTCTTGCTATAGCAGTCTAAATTACTGGTGTTACTCCAGCAGTCTGTCTGTCTACTAGGATGCAGGCAAGGCAGCAGTTGTGCTGCTCCTAGGTTTTGATGTTTTCTGTGTTCTCCTAGACACAGGTTTTCTGGTTACCTACAGTTCTATTACAGTTCTAAAATGAGACAAATTTTCATATTCCAGATCAGCACATCACAAGAGACTGCCCCACAGAACTCTCTGAATATATTTAAAGGTTTGGCATTTAAATCGTACAGCTGTACGAGCTACCCCCTGCTGATGCTATCTTAATATTGCCACTACTAGATATGCATAAGCAACAGCAGGCAATAACCCCAAATCAAATTACAGGGAAGTATCAATTAGCTGTGTAATTATCAAAGGAAAAAAAAACCACACACACACACACAAAAAAGTCTGCACTGTCAGTGAGCAGTTAGCTTTAGTCACACTAAATCTCTAATTTCCTATTGTGTGGGGTGTGGTTAGCAGAGGAGTGAATAAAAAGCCTGCCAGACTTCACCAGTTCGGTTGTTGAGCATTGATTTGGGGCTAGATATAGGTATTGGTATTTCAGAGCTAGAGCCTGTCCCAAATACTTCACAATGATTATTACAGAAGGAAAAAGTGATCTTTATGTGGTTGCTTTGTAAGAGGGTGTCTCCCATATCATAATACATGGTCAAGAAGTAAGACATACATACTTACATACATACATACTAGCAGGTTTTTAATTAATCTTCACTAACAGAATAAACAGTAATCTCTTGTTCACCAGTAATAATGGACAGTAAAGACTGAGCAATTGCCTAGTGGTTAAAGCTGCAAGCTGGTTTTCAGAGAAGAGATTGCTTGGTAGCCTCAACTGTCTTACTGTGTGAATTAGAAAGAGATGGACTTCACCCTCAATTCCTCTAAATGGTAAAACTGGGTAAAATGCTTCTCTTTTTAAACAAGTTCCCTTGTAAAGGTACTTGATTTTTTTAATATTTTTTTTTAGCAACTGTTAATTTAATTAAAAAACCCCTACAAGTGTTTTGTTTGTTTGTTTTTAAATTACGTTGAAGATGAAAGAACTGGAGAATGATGTTTTAGGATTTTTAGGGAAATATCTTACAGTATGTTTTAATTTGTATTGGTGATTTTGAGTTGCTGCAGCAGAGATTTTTAAAATAAAGAATAATTACCTTACGCGTTGCCGTTCCTGATCCACAAGTCTGATCTGGGAATCCAGCATTGCCTTATGAACCTTAATTTCCTCAGTTCTTTCTGCTATGGCTTTGTTTATCTCCAATTTTTGTTTTTCCAGTGTTAGAACTTGCTCTGTCTTACTACACAGAGTATCCTGAAGGCGTTTCAATTCTAGTTTTAGGAGGTTATCTTCAATCATCATCTCCTAAGAAATGCCAAAAAGGTCTCAAAATAAGAAAACATCATTTTTAATTAAGGTATAAGAGTTAGTAAGATTTTTTTTTTTTTTAATATGTAAAGCTTCTATCATGTTATCCTTTATATATACAACTGTAAGAGTCATTTTGCTCTGTATTTAAGAGGTTCTTCATTTCTCATTTGCTAACAGTTTGCACGGTTAGTGCATATGGGTAGATAGCCTCCTGAATTCAAATTCAGACTGAGTTGTGGGTTGTTAGACTTTAACATCTACAACTTTCAGTTTAGCATTATGAATGGTAAGGATATAACAGATGGTTTCAAATAAATTAAAGACCTTACCAGGAACTTACTGAAGTAGTTAATATCTGACTTAATACAATCATCCTAGAACATGTTCTAGATTCTGTAGGTCTACAGGTCATATTGCTATATGAGCAAACTTATATATACCAAAGCTCGTTTAAAGCAGTAATACGTTCATTAGCATTCAAACACTTTTAATCATAAAAAAATGGTTAAGGATTCCAAACTCTGTAACCTTCCCCCTCCATACAACAAATACAACAAAAAAACACCCCGTGTTAGAAAAACTGCAAAGTTAATACTGTACCTGCTTAATGGCCTTAGCTTTTTTTAACTCTTGATCTGATTTCTCATTGAAAAGATTCAGTTCATTTATCTTGATCATCAGACCATTTGCTTCTTCTCCAGTCTTTTCCATTGCTCTCTTGATAAACTGGACATCACTCTGTTTCCAAGTAAGTTATATTTAGTTTATTTCATTAAATGCAGGTTACACCATAACCTACAAGTTAATTTTTGAATATTATATATATATAGATAGATAGATAGATATCTATCTATCTATCTATCTATCTATATATATATATATATATATATATATAAAATGCTAGGACCAGGAATCTTTTGTCCATATCTGTTGTGCAAGCAGTGCCAAGAGCACTGCAGTCCTGGCATAGAGTGCTGTTGCAATGTTAATGTCATTGCTTGTTTTATTTGGAGTCCAGTCATTGTTATTTATGCAGTATCGATCTTTCAGCCAATAAACAATACTAATATACTCATGTATTTTGGTCTATATAAAAAATCACTTGGCATGTCTGACCAGGACTTTGATATTCTTAGTTCATCTTGATAAAACCACCTGACTTTGATAATACTCCAGATGGGAACATCATTTCTAGTTATTACACAGTCAGCCTGAAGTTATAAGGAAGTTACCTGAAGTTTCTTATGCTGTGCATGTAAAATATCACACGTGTTTTTCTTTTCTTCTAAGGTTTTCTTAAGTTCAGCAACTTTTGCTTCCAAAACTTGTTTTTCTTCTGCATTAACCTCCCCTTCTAACCGTGACAGCCGTCTCTGTACTTGCTGAATATAAAAATCCTGTTAAAATAATTTTAGGAAAATTAATAGTCTGAGATAACCAATTACATACAGTCTTCCTATAAAGCTAGAATGCTGGATCTAAATGTTGCTTTAGGACAGTCACCTAATTAAGCCATTGTTTTATAATAATTCATAGCTTATAGGCCTCATAAATGTGAAACATTAGCAAAATATTCTTAGATGACTGATGTGCAAAGATGGTTCAGAAGTAATCTTCTAGAACAACGAAGCACACTCAGCACAGTCTGCTTTAAGGGAGGCTTACAGTAGAGTTGCCATCTTGCTGTTACCAGTGGATGCCAATACATATAAAAAAAAAAATTCAAAGTGGTGCATAAGAAATTTGCACAAAATCAAATTAGTAAATAAAAGGATTTTGGCTAGTACCTCTTGTATTGCTTTAAGAATTTACCCTGAGGTGTCTGCAGTTCACAGGAATCAAAGTAAAAAATCGATTTGAGAAATTTGTGGGTAAAGCAACAGATCCAAATAATGAAACACACATGCATGTAATATAGGTGAAACATAGCAAGTATCAGTTATTTCAATTTTATCAATACAACTAGAGACAAAAATGCAGACTTCAGATTAATACTGCCTAGCATCTTGGAAATTAAGATACTGGCAAAGATTACAGAACTTGAGCTATTTACTCTGATTATACCCACGGAAAAATCATAATATTAAAAGATGTTAATATTTTACCTGGTTATACATTAATTCCTGTTGTTTTAATGCATCTGCATCAAGTCTGTGCAGACGACTATTAAGACTTTTAAGTGATGTTCGACATCCCTCAATTTCTGCCAGAGTGCACTTCTCCTTGTCCTTCTGCACCTTTAACTCCTGAGTTTTCTTGAAAAATTGTTCTTTTAACTTGTTCAGTTCCGTTTCCTTTTCCTGATGACAAATTAATTGTTAAGTACATAAGAAATAATTTGTGATGATTTATTAATCATATATAGGAAGATAAAAAATTTCAGTACTATATCCGTTAATAGAAACATGGAATTTCACAGGTCTTTAAAATGGCTGTCAAGAAAATGCTTTGACTTCAAGAGAAGGTTTTTGTTTTGTTTTGTTTTTTAACCTGGATTCTACTCTGCTATTACATGATCTCTTCTTTCCATTATAGGAATGGTATTGTTTTCAGCCTTTCAGAAAATTGAATTCCTGTCATCCTTTCAAAAAAAAGGATGCTTATTGCTTCTAGTACATGTTAGTATTTGGAGAAATATAATACAAATCTTTTCAACTGTTTATTGAAACTTGTAACTCGGCTTGTGTATGTGTGTGTTTATATCATTTTTAGTTATTCCATTTGGAATAATTTTGTTTGAAAAAGTAATTACACATTTTAAAACCAGTTCCTTATTCTCAGAGGTAAGCTATCTTTAGCATCTTAATCAGTACAGGAAATAAGGTTTTAGTAGGGTCTGTTTTAGTAGGGTCTGGTACAGACTGAATATGCACATTCTAATCAATACAGCAAAACACTTTAGAATTCATTCTTCAAACTGATTCTAAAATATACTTGCTCTTGATTTTCTAAGTATACACTGTGGATTTTGCTGGTTATAGTTACAGTGTAAACTCCTATAAGAATTCATCATCAAATTTTCCCACCAGAATTTTTTGTATTCAAATTTGCTGTCAAGTGCAATTCCAAATCCAGAACTCAAATGAAAAGCAGGTGTAAGTTTAATACTAAATCTGTTAATGACTACAGAATTTGCACTGATTTCAGTGGGCTCAGGATCATGCCTATGCATATCTAAATTTATTTATTAGAAATTGTTTTTCTCATTGAGTGCAGTTGTCAATAGTGATAGGATATTCAATAAGCTTCACACCACAACAGCGCATTGCCACAGACAGAAGAGGGAGAAGTATCAGAGAACTAAAGCATAAAATGGTGAGATTTCATCTACATTGTTCCTGTAAGTATCTCTTCACAGTAAATTAATAGATGCCGCAAATAGTCATGTGTGTCTAATGTTGATGGAAAGCATCCTTACGACTAATACATTACAGATATTGTTCAAGAATAGCACATCCAAGTTAAAATACTACCCTGAAGCAGCGGAGCTGCCAAGCTCAGTGTCATCTTAGGTTATCCGCCGCAGATGCAAGTGGAAAAACCCTGCTAACGGTTTAGCCACCCTGGTAACAGTCTTAAGGAGAAGCAAGTAAGGTTTTCATTTTAGCAGAACATTATTTCATTCCAACTTGATTTAAAATTCTCTGGAAAACTAAAACATCAGTAAAGTCTGTAATTTGAAAAACTCTATAAAGCAAAGATATCCCCTCTATAGTTCGTGCATGTATATTTAAAATGTACAGCTAATGCCCGTGTAGTTAGAAAGTTTGAAAAATAAAGCTCCATCTACTAAATGAATTATTTCACATACATGATGCAGAAAACAAAACAGAAAAGAAAAAGAAGTATATACAGTGGCTTGCACAGATGGAGCCAACACCTGCTCTGTCACTCTCATGTAACCTGGTCATCTTACAGCAGAGAGAGCATTAGCATATGCAATACTCAGTTGTCCAGCAAAATCCAAAAGGGATTTGTATCAAGTCCAGTCAGAAGCTAAATAGTAAAACAAAAGAATTAGGAGCAAAATGCAAAACACTAGAAACTTTTCCTGAAATACAGGAAAGTTCAGGTGATTGCATTACAACATTGCATTTATTCAAAAGCCACTGCAGTTCATCAGATGATAATGAATTGGGAATTTTTGTACTTAGTATACAATATGAAAAGTTATTTTTAAATAATGTGATATTAAACATGCTGGAAAAGAAATAGACAAATTTTACAGCTTGTACATGCTAATTCCCAAATCAAAATTGTTATTTATCATTAAAAAGAATTCTAATGTGAGCCAGTAACTATTTAAGAGCCAACAACATCAGAAAACAGATGTATCAAAGTATAATGCAGTAGAATTAAAATAGCTAGAGGAGGCTAGGCTAACCAAATATGACTTAAAACATTGCCAGATATTTTTTTAAAATCCAAACTCTTTGCAGTTCGGTAAGTTTTAGTTGTGTTTTACTAAAAACAAGAAGTTTTCAATGGTAATGTTACTGAAAATAATCTGACAACACTTAACCTTATTGACGGAAAACAATGGCCTAGAATTTCAAGGACACTTGCTGCCTATAAAACTGAATGAACCCCAAAAGAACTAAGCACAATAAGTTTTTGAAATTTTTCAATAGTGTTACAAACCAGAAGCAAAACATTACCATATAATAAAATTTGCCATGTTCCTGTAAATAGCTTTCATTTGAATCTAGCCAAGAAGCTGTAGGTAACATTTAGCTGATATCAGAGGTAAATGCTGCTCAGTATCCAGTCAGACTACCGGTTTTAGATCTGATCTGTAAAATCACAATTCCAGGATCCTGTGTGATATGTGGGGACACCATCTGCTGCATTAGGACCACTTACTTTCCTCCAGAGTTTTCTTGGCACAGATACTGACCCATCTACTTGCTGGTTACTTTATCATTTGATGAAGTAGCTGCATGTCACATAAATATTTACAATGCATTTTAGCATACAAGTATTTGTTCCAGATAAAGCTTGCAAATTCAAATGAAGCCTCATTTGCAGAAGCTATCAAAAACATTTTACCTTGACAGTTTTCTCTTCTTCCTTTAGCATTTCCTCCATCCTCAAAACATTGTCTTCTGAACTGAGTGTCTTCTCAGTCACAAGCTTCAGCTTATTGGAAAGACCTGCATTTCTTTCTTTAAGAAAGCTTAATCTAAACAAAATTAGATGATTTAACAAGTTACATGTACATTGCACATACAACACTGCTAAAACCTACTAACAGATCATACTGAGCAGCTGCCTAAGAAAGCAGGCTGAACTCAAATCTATGAAAACTAAGGCCCTAGCTGACTTTTTCATCCCCTCTAAAAACAAAAGTTACCAGAAATATTTTTTAAGTTTCCCAGTGTCAGAAACTGCAACACATAGTAGTAAAATAGACATGAAATAGACATGGAGTAAACAGAAAGTTGCAGGCTTTAACAATCAACATTATTTAAGGTTCTTTGCTAGATCAAGGATCTGATTATAGCCGTAATTCTTTCAAACAGTATTTTAAAGGTCTGTTTCTTACCTGGTGCTTTTTTTCTGAATTTCCTTCTTCAGATTGGTTACCTGTATTCTTAAAGACTCCAAATCAGAAGCAGTTCTGTCCACATTGGATTTCAAAATGTCCAGCTAATAAATTAATTAGGATATCAGTTCATGAAGCACCCATTAAGGAAAAGCTATCCAACATTAATGCAACTGAAGCTGTATTTTTTTTAATTGCCAAGCTTGCTGAGTACCATTTTAAGTAACATTTTCGTGTTAAGAGAAAACTTACTCAGATAAACAAGTGCATCCTTTCTCAACAGATTCGTGAGACTTTAACTACTTCTTAGAACTACTTCTACAGACATTTAAATAATGAAGCAATGCAGCTCATTCCATCACTACAAATGCAGATTAAATATAAGTAACGAAGTATGAAAAAAGCATGTTTTTTTTCACAGGACGGCCCTATCCTACTGCCTCGTGATTAGAAGGTTATGTGAAAATATTTGTCTATTAACACCCATTTGCGAGAGCACAGGATACCAATTATTCAGAAGAGATTTCTCTCATCTTTATACAATACTGTAGTCTATATATGCTAGAGGCAAGATACACCTTCTTCTGAAGCCTATAATAGTGTTAGACCATTTAAGAGAAAATTAATTAATTTTATACCTATAAAGAGAACAGAGAATACAAGCTCAGCTCAGTGGCTGTATGTTTGCTTCTCTTTAGCACTGTCAATGAAAGGATTAAGTTCAGGGTTAAGATCCTAATAATCAAGAGTAAATGAAGAAGCCCAGAAATTTTGTTGAATTATTGAAGTCTAGTATGAGAACAGAAAAGCAAATGCTATTCCTCTATTTCTTCCATCTAGTAAAAAGTTAAAAGTTATAGTTTCAGTCTGGTTCTCTGAACTCATCCTTACCTCATCCTCCAGCTGAGCTCTGTAAGTATCCTGAGCTTGGTACTCTTTCCGGAGGCTAGCAGCTTCCTGCTTAGCAAGAGAAATTTTCTTTTCATATTCCTTGTTATTATTAGTTTCATTCATTAAAAAGGAAGTCTTCTCTTTCAGCACACTTCTTTTCTTTCGCATCTCTTGTTTTATCTCTGTTATTAGCTATCAGGATAAAAAACATTTCTTGCATTAGTTAAGATGTGTTAGATTAATAAAGGGCGAAACTAGAAGATACATTGCTGTTAAGGCTCCTTTGCTTAAGGTAGCCGAGGTTTCAAATCACTTGTAAATTACTTTATTCCACTAATATATCACAAGACCTGCAATTGTTTTGGATTGGAGACTTCCATAATATAGTGATAATTTAAATAAAATATGACCTTATAAACTTGTGTGAAATAAAAATAATTTGTGTGGATTGAATAGGTGAAAGAAAACCCTATGTGAACAAATCTTCAGATAGAGTTGAAATAAAGGAAAACAGCAGAGGTATATTACAACAGTACAGATGCTTACCTTTGCTGACACAATTACATCTATTCAGGGAAAATTGTATTTTGTAAGGCTAAGTAAAAGATTAGCTACTGTGAGAATTGCACTATAGTTCTAATGTTAAAAAAAAAAAAAAAAAAAAGTTTACAAAAGCATCAGTAGAACTAATAACATAGGGAAGGGTGGCCAGAAATGGTTTGGTTTTTTTTGGTCAGTGTTGGTGGGAGTTTTGTGTTTTTTTTTTTAAATGTATGCATTTGTTTGTTGTTTGTTCTTTTTAAGAATCTTACAATTTGCAATACAATGAAATCCAAAATATTTCAGCCAAATTAGACCATTATGGTTTTTGTTCAGTAGTATTTCTCTTGGCTTAAAATGTTCTATTATTACATTTTTAGTGTTACATCTTAAGCTTGTTTAAGCTATGAAGGGTAAACCATGTTTTACCCTAATTACTTGAGTACTAAACTTCTCTATATGGGCAATACAAAAGTTGAATTCTTTTAGCAAGAACATGCAACACTAGCAGAACTAAGGATTTAGGTAGAGTCTCTTGTACATAAGATGATGCTTTTCTGCCCCTTCAGAAAAGCCATTGTTACTTTGGAGTCCACATGTACAAAATTTATTTATACAGCATTCCTTCAAGCCTTTTTTTCTGATGCATCTGTTCTTATTGCCCTTCACAACTTTCTGAGGAGCTGATACCTCTTCTGACAAAGGATAAAACTTTCTGTTTGTGCCTCCTATTAAACAATGAAGACTGTTAGAAAGTAATACTAACTCACAATGTTCAACAGGATCTTTTTTGATTACAAGAGTTCTCCCCAGTTGCAGAACGTACTTTTGCAAGGGAGCAATTTTTAATCTTAATGTTTATCATAATTCTGACCCAAAAAATGCTAGTCGTACATTTGTTCATGGAAGTAGAGATGCTAATTCCTTCCAATTCTAAATGCTCGCTATTTTATTTCCATTGCAGCTAACTGTCCTTGCACTAAGAAACTACACTCCATCTTGTTGATTCTTAGGTCAGACAAAAGAACAGTACTGAAACTGGCACACTTTGCATTTTCCAACAAATTTCAGACTGAAAATTAAACCTTATATAGCATCAAGCAGAACACTATTACACTAAGGGAGACTGTTTTCAAAATAAATTCTGAGTACATTTCAATAATATATGAAAATCTATTTGTCAAAATTCCTATCAATTTCTCAGATAGAGAAGTAGGCTGATAGACTGATAAAACCAGTTAACAGCAGTCTTACCAGAGCACAGTGATTAATCTGTTGATCTCTTTTTTGCATCTGTTGTATTGCATTCTCCCACTGCCTGATGACTTCTTGCCTTTCCTGGTGAACTCGGCGAAAATCTTCAGCTGTCTTGTCAAGCTCTATCTGTTTAAAAGAAAGCATCCGGATGGTTTCTGATTTTAAAGATTTCATATGTAAAAATATATCTTCAAGAACCTTATGCACAAACCTGAGCAGTTATGGTTTCTGTACGCTCATTATCAAGAGCTCTGCGTTTCTGATTTGCTTGCATGGTTAACTTTTCTACTTGAAGAGTTAGTGCCTGAAATGAAGCGATATGAAAATGTAACATACTTGAAAACAAATATACAATATCTTCAATTTTTAAAGCTCTGATAGAACTAAGGATGGAATTACTGATGCATTGATTTTGTTGTATTTTAGAGAACAAAGAACTGAGAACTAAACCTTTCAAATTTTTATTCATGCAAGAGGCCATAATCTCTTGTCAGCCCTTAGGTACAGACTGCAGCTAGGCCAAAAGAACCCTTTCACCATAATGTGTATATGGAGTCCTCAGCACCAACTAATTCAAACTCTTCCTACCATGCTGTGTGACTTGCTGACATAGAAGTCAGCAATGAGACTATTTGTGTAAGCTGAAGTTTTTGTGTTAAGTATTTAATGAGTAAAAATCAATTTTCTGCCCACTGTATTTAAAGGCTAAAAAGAATGGATACTTATCTCTAAACTAATATTACATTTGACAACTAACCCTTAAGAAGTCTGAACTTGTGATTAGAGTGTGTATTTAGTGTGTATTAATCTTTCATTACTCTAGGCAGCTTTAGTGAAATAGCCATACTTTCTTCTCAGTAATATTAACATTTCTAGTCTAATGGGAAAATCTACATTTCTTGCCCATATTTGGCATGCATTTTTGAATAAATGCCCCACTTCACTGTAATTCATCTTTCTAATCACTTTGAGGCTTTATTAGCTATTTGTGCACTCAGAAAACTTCAAACTTAAATTTTACCCAGATGAACAAATAAATTAGTCTTCAATTATGCCTTTCATCTTTTGTCAAACCTATTTCTTTGACCTTTGAAATGAGCCTTATATGGAGTTCTTAGTACTCTTGTGGAAATTATCAGAGTTTAAAATACTGTTGTGCAAAATTTATGTCAGTCTTACCTGACTTGATAAAGTCTTCAGATGCTATAAAATTGTTCTGTTTTGTTTCTGAAAATTACTGTCATTTCTACTTACGCCTATTTTCCCTTCATCTTTTTCTGCATACTTCTGGATTGCATCAGCATCGTCATATTTACGATTTGATTCCTTTATCCATCTCTCCAGAAGTTCCTCATCGCAGTTCATCTGTTGTTTTAAGCTTTCCAACTTCTTAGTGGTTTTATTTATAGTATTCTAATAAAATTTTGAATAAATTTAAAGGTTAATATTAGATAGCTAACATTTTCTTTTGATTAGTAATTGAAACAACTGGCTCAAGCTACCGTACGTAACAAGTTTACACACAGCTGGTTGCCAACAGAACTGATAAATAGGTTTGTTTTTTTTGTTAAATGTGTCCTATATTTGAGAAATGCTAACACACATCCTAAAAAAGAAACAGGACAATAAGTTACCACAAACCTAAAATGCAAATAATTTCTAACAGAAAAGTCAACCCCTGGCAAGCCATAGCTATATGCAGGTTATTAGGTCTACATAATAAACTGATCTGAGGCATCCCAGGGTAAAGTTTCTCCCTCACACACTAAGGCCCAGTTCTTAGATCCTGCATACAAATTTACACATGGTCCCATATGACTGTGAAGAGACTTCCTAATATAAATATGATGGAATCTGGATGCAGTTGAGTAGCAAGGATATCTTCATTCTGCCACCCCTTCTGAGAAACTGGAGATTACAAACAGATTTAATGAGAAGAAAAATTAAAAAAAAAAAAAAAGAAAAAACTAAACAATTTAAATGATTCATAGAAAAAAAGTCCATGAAACACAAAAATATTATAGTTAGATAGCATTAGGTTACCTTACAAAATAGAAAATATGTAAAGCAACTTTTCATTTTGAAATCATACCCTGAATTTATTTGTGGGAGAAAGAAACTTTGCCATCAACAATTTAATTTGTAAAACATAAAGAAAATATCTGTTAGAATTAACAAGACAGAATATAGATGTGTGGCTGTGTATCTCGCATTAAGAATGGAAGTCTTTCAATACCTACTTATTATTTTCTAAGTCTTGACCAGTCTATGCAAGGAGATCCTCAGTGTCATTCTACTTACCTACACATTACAAAACACATCCAGATCACTTATTATGGTTTATAATTTTTAATCATAAATAGCTATTCTTGACTTATACTATTATGTCTCTAAATGTAAGGGAGGAAAAAAGTAATAAAAAAATTAACTGCAATACAGAAGTTCTTTTGAAAAAAAAATGAAACTTACTTCTTGACTGTTTTTCTTTTCTCTTAAGGCAACTATCTCATCTTCCATTTGTTTAATCTCATTTTTAAGATGTCCATATTCTCTTTCAGCAATGGCTTTAAAGTGTTGTTCGGTTTCAATTTCATTCTCTCTGGCTTTGTATAGAGACTAGAGAATAAATAATACATTACTTTACAATAAACAATAGGTCTTTTTACCACCAAAAAACTTTTTTTTTTTAATACAACCAAAACTGAAGTCAGAGATAACTCATGTAAATATACAAATAAAAACATTATTGTTTGGATTTTTGTATCTCAAATATATATATATGTATTCACAAGCACACATACACACACATACTGTATTATATCAGATATCCACAGATCAACCATTTATAGCACTAAAATCCCAATATAAAAGTTATTTCACCCTAAATTCATAATCTTTCAAAAGTCAGTATCTTAGTCTCCTGATCACCAGCAGCTTTGCACAAGATTCAGGAAACACAGCAAAATAAATGCTTATATTGTTTTGTGCTAAGACAAAAACACCACCAGGCTGGCCTATAGCAGTATAATGTCTAATCCAAAAAAGTGATTTGAGAGGTTTTTTCCCTGTACAATACAAATCTATCGCGTATTAGAAGCTTCTCTGGAATGGTATGTGCTGCCTCTTTCTTCAGGTGCAAATTAAAACTTGAATCTAGCACAGTGACATGAAAGTTATTCAGCTGTAGGAAAGTTTCTTAAGACTTTTTCACTTTGCATATTTTACCTGAAGGGTGTGCAGCTTTGAGTTGGGACTTTTTAGGAATTTAAACCACCTATTTTAGCCAATTACCTTGTAGCGAAAGTACAGACTTGCACCCTAGCCATCTAATTTCATTCTTCATATCCATGAATTACCTCTTCATTGGAATTTTACAATTACCTCTTGACCATTATAAAGATCAGCGTCTGTTTTTCCCTTACAGATTTTTTTCTTTACTTTTTCCTTTCTTTTTCTTTACTTTTTTTTTTTTTTAAATCTACCAAAGTGCCCATTCACAAAGAATTCTAAAATGCATACTTCCTGTTTGTTTTGTTGTTGTTTGTTTGTTTTTCTTCTCTAAGTACAACTATTTGATCTAGGATGGTCTTTTTACTAACCATCAAGTAGTAGCGCTGAGATACATGGCTTAACTTTTGTTTTCTTATGAAAGTCTGGAAGAAAGGCCAGACAAATCTCTAACAAATCTGTCAAATAGATAGGATACCAACCACAGGAAGATAATTGGATTAAATATGTCTCATAAAATGGATCTATCAGATGTATCAGTTTACCTGGGTGAAGGTGAACTCTTGTTTTACATTTTTCAAATGAGACGCCATTGCTTCTATACGCTCTTCATAGTCAGTCAACTGATTTTGCAGGTTCATTTTTTCTTTTTGCATCTTCTGCAGCTATTTAAAAGTCAGAAATGTCAATTTACCATTTTTAATTGAGTGCTTTGTACCTGCAACTACTTAAAAATACGTAGTAATTGCAATTACTACGCAAGTAAAGTGGAATGCCTGCCCTACATTTCTCCAAAGAAATCACAAGAGATTTCAAAAGAAAATGTAGTGACAAAGACAATGGAGGCGTTAAGTACTTTTCTTTATCGAGATAACCAAACCTGTCACAGGATTACACCACTGAATCATCCTTCACCCGAACCCCAAATAGGTCCCAAAGTGCTCCTGCTGGCCGAGGGCCCAGACACTGCTCGCCGTTGTTGAGGGCGGTGGTACCCACCCGAAGACCTCACTTCCCGTTTTTCCTTGCAGGCTTTTTTTTTTTTTTTTTTTTTTTTTTTTCCGACTTGGTGCATTTCGCACCCTCCCTACCCGCAGCTAAAGCGCTGTGAGGGAGCTCCGGCTGCCGTCCCCCAAGCCCCTGAGGGCCGTCACCGCTCGCAGGGAGCCCCTCGGGAGCCCGCTGGGGAAGCCGGATCGGGGCGGGCACCGCCGGCCGGCTCCTTCCCTTCACTCCCAGCTTACTTCGTCCTCCAGCGCCTTGTTCTCCGCGCTGGCCATAGGCACGGCGTAGCCATCGTCCCACTGCAGCTCGGCCAGCACCGAGGCGGCGGAGCAGCTACCGGCGCTATCCATGGCCGCGAGCAGCGGCCGCCGAAGGGAAAGCGACGCTGACGGGCCCTTGGCAACGGCGGGGCCCCGGTGAGCGACCTGAGGGGAGGTGGCCGAGTCGGGAGCCGCCTCCCGCCCCGCCCCGGCCTGGCCCGGCTCGCCTTGCCCCGGCGGTTGGTGACTTTTCCCCCGTGGGCCTCCGGCCCTTCAGACGGTCCCGCAGGGGGCCACAGCCGGTAACGGGGTGGCTGAGGGGCTTCGGCCCCGCGTGGTGACTGCGGGGCCCCTCTGGAGCCGGGAAGGGGACAGCATAGGATCCGCAGCGCCGCCCAGCCGGCACCTGCCGCCTCAGCCCGGGCGTTCAGTCAGCACTTCTCGCCTCAGAGCTCAGATACCACAGACACCGTCAGTCTGCCAGACTCCAAAACTTGCCTTCTCTGTTATGAAACTGTAAAAACACAGCTTTCCCTTCCCTTTTTCAATTCTCTCTGGCTTCTTGTTCTCAGAAATCTGAACATTTCTAAGTGTTTATATCAGCTCATAAGTAGTTCTGTTTGTAGCACCTACCAGAGTCATATGAAGACAACCTTGTCTGTAATTGCTTGTAACCTTGCTGACCTAGAACTCTTCAGACTGAAATGCCTTTTTGGCTGGCACACTACTAGCAGTGCTCCTGAATTTCCCCTAGTTCAGTGCTTCGTGCCAGAACATGAGTTTGTCACAGCTGTGTAAAATCTGGGATCAAACAATGTAGCACAGCTCACCTGTTGTTAATGCCTAACACTTCCACACATGTGCGTGGACGTGGCTATGCTTCTGGACAGATCTCTAGCATTATCTCGTAACAGGTAGGTTTCCTGAGCCAGAGATTATGAACATTAATGCTATATTAAACTGGGCTAGTATCTTGTTGAACCTGAACACGTTTAAACTTCTGGGTTGCAAAATCATCCTGTACTACTGAATTCTGTCATTCCTAGATGAAGAAAGGCATGCCGGTCTTTGAGGGAAATGTAGTCTGGCTGCAGAAACCCTCTGTTGGTAACTGCCCCATGGTCTGCTTGAAACATCCAATTAGCCAAGCTACTTCTACATCAGCATAATCTTCTCTCAAAAAGGAGAATGCAGAATAAACAGCAAGAAGTAGCTAAGACTACAGCATGAGGAAGGATAGTTTTGTACTCTCAGGAAAAGTTGTCTTGAAAAGCTTGGGTGAATTTTGCCAGGCCTTTGAAGGGATGGTAGATGAAAAAAACGTTAAAGGACTCAGTCAAAGCATGATTGAAATGTGCCTGAGGAAGGAGAACAGACAAATTGTTGCAGAAAGTTTGGCAGAGTGAGGGGTTTTCAGTGAGGTTTAACACACAACACGTACCTATAACATAGTAGCAACACTGACAGGAAATACTGTCTAAAACATCTGCATACGCTATGCAATAATGTTTTGGAGAAGAAAAAGTCACTGAAAAACAGTGGAAGTCGGGCCTTATGAGAATGTATCAAAATGGCGACCTGTCATGTTTTGCAGATTAATGTTGATCTTGTGTTGTTGGTCACTTCACTGATCATACCCCTGTCCTGGTAAACAGCAGGAAAATGTAGTTGATTGAGACAGTAATAGGGAGCAAGCAGCCTCCTGTCACGTTTCTGTTTGTCCTATGATAAGAATGAAGTTGTGATTGCCAGCGTGCTGTGTTTTGAGCTCCTTGCCATACAATTCTACAGTCTGCAGCTCAGCAACAATGTCAGTCTGATGCTGGCAATGATTTGCTGCGTGCAGTTAGTGCCTTCTAGAGGAACGTGGAGTGGTTTGACCTACGTAACCGGTGTAAACAAGACAAAGATGATCATCTGCAGGAGGATATAATATAGCTAAGATACATAGATACGTGACCATTAAAAAGAAGATGGCACAAAAATCAGGCTTCTTAAGATACAAGTATTCTTCTTGATTCTAGTGTATGCAGGAGAATTCTAGAAACTTGGTATGTGAAGATGGATAGCTTTTCAAATTTTTTGAATTTTCTTAGGACTGGCAACTCCCAGTAGTGTATCAGAAATGGGGATAATCAGAAAACAGATCAGTGCAGAGGTGATTCACTGCTGTGATAACGAAGCATAAGCTCCAGCTGTTTGGAAGGTGTTAGGTGAAAGGGCTGCCTGCTGAGTACTGTGCTTTTTGACCTGCTGGAAAGAGCGTGCTAAGAGCTAGAGTGTGGCTAGGTGACCCGAGAGAATGGAAAGGTTGAATTTCAAAGATGCCAGAAACTACTAGATGTACAGCAGAGACTGCAATGACATGTCACCCTATACATGTTAGGGGATCCTTTTTCCTGTACCCAGAGCAAGAACTTTTTCTTACTCATTATGTGAAAAACAAATGCAAATCATCTTGCAGGGATTTTAAATCTGTAATGAAAAGTATTGTTGCAGTGATGAGATCATGATCATTTTGTATTACCCAAGCAGAGCTTGTGTGCTAAATAACACAAGGCCACATTATCAGTGCCTGATAATAAGAAAGCAAATTTTTGGATACTTGTTTATTATTAGGTAAACAGTCAGTTCTGTTCACAAACACACAGTGAAAAAATGGTCATTTATAATCATGTACCATAATGCACACAATCAAATTAATGCAGTTATTTAAAACACATACCATACTTTTGAATAGTTGTAATCATAAATGTTCCACTTATTTTTTTTGAGTACAGTATTTATATACAGTGTCTGAAAAGTATAAAATGTTACATGCATAAAGAACTATTTCACAATTTTCATGGAAATTCCATGCTCATTAATTCCTCTTGCATGATACTGACTAAATAAATCTCCATGGTATGCTTTTGTTTGTATGGCTTTTTCCTTCCTTTGCATGTAGTAGTATATTTGGCAAGTGCAGAAATTTTTGACAGACGTGCTAATCCAGCAGATGGTGCTGCATGTCTGTGTATTTCAGGTTTTATTATTATTATTATTTTTTTAACAGTTATCAAATTCCTTATTTAAAAGGAAAAATATATTTTCTATTCTACAAAAAATTAAACTGAGTTTTTTCTTTCCTTTTAAAATGTATCAGTGCTATTTTTAAAGTTAATAGGAAAAACAAAAGTAACTGTAACATGGCAAACTATTTTTCTGTGTTAATATTCCTTCTGAGTTGAGTTTTCAGTTAAGTAGACCACTATGCCAATTCAATGTACGTAAATGTAAAATGAGCGTTTCTTGCCTTTAAAACTTATGGCTCCTATTGTATTTGTTATACAAAAAAGAAATATATATATGTAGATTATTTTGTTTGTTCCCAAGTTCTTTAAACAGTTATCTGTGTGACAATAAAGATTTTAATTATGATCTGCTTTCTAACAAGTAATACTTTTTCTTTTTTCTTCCTTTTTTTTTTTTTTTAACCTAAAATACAAGAAAACATTTTTTCCTGCCTGTAGATCTAAGGCGTCTACTGAAAAAAAGACTGATTTAAAGGGCTTTGGGATTATTTATAACTAAAACAATGCACCCAGTTAGTGTCATGTAATCAATGTTTATAATAAATTTTATATATAAATCTTTCCATCTAAGTCTCAAGGTGTTTTACTATGGAATGTATTGTATCTTTTCTTTCAGATGGCTATACTAAGACTGGTAACACAGTAGAGTAAGCAAAAATGAGAAGAGAGATCAGAACAAGCCAGAAGTTTGAAGGATGGAGGATCTGGCCTGACAATGACTTACATATTGACTAAAACGTTGGTATTGAAACCTGGATCTTCCAACGCGGATAGGAGAGATACAGTCGCATAAGAGGGTAAATTGCTCATAATCTAAGACTGAGGTGTTTTCAGTTACAACATATAACAATTGCTAACTATTGAATGTTATAAACTGACAGCAGTTTTAATTTATTGGTCTAAAGAAAATAAGACAAATATAAGCCAAATTCCAATGAAAATTTAAATAAGTTTAAATTTGTCTCCAATCGATTCTCTTTGCACAGTTGTTCTGGTAAAGGATGTGACTTGTGCTGATACAATGCTGTGGACGCAGGCTTTTGTGTGGTGGATATTTGTGCAAAGGAGAAAAACATCCTTTTGCTGGAATATTGATTTTAGTAATTGCTATAAGCCATACTGACATAGGGTGATTTCACTGTTACAACTTGAGTTTTCAACTGGGAGACTCTGCTAGGGTAACTGTGACAACAAATCGTTTTAAGCAAAAAGCTTTTTTTTAAAAAAAAAAAAAAAAAAAAGAAAAAAAAACAAAAGCTTTTTTTTTTTTTTTTTTTTTTTTCTGACTGTATCTGTACAGCCCCTTTGAGCATCAGCCAACAGAGGGCATTGCAGCCAGCAATCTGATCAGTGCCCAGTGGGTTAGGACGTACGTTTTCAAAACACTGTTCAGAAAATGTTCATGTAAAACCATTACTAGGTTTTATTTAATAACCTCCTAACCCCCTCTCTCTCTCCTCCTCCTCCCCTGTGTTCCTCTAATGCCTTTTACAGCTCTTGCTGCACAGCGTGAAGCCTTAGAGCTGTATTCATCAATGACTCACACCCTTGCTTAGGGGCCAATTTTCATGGAAGCTATACAGGAAAATCTTGAAATGCACCTATCTCATGCAGGGCACAAGATGATTTCTCTATTCATTACTATTCCAAAAGGACTTGTTGCCCTTTGGAAATGTTCAGATATTACTTACATTTGTGTGTGCATGCATACATGTGCAGTGCTAACTTGCCTTTAGATTTGAGTGTTCTAAAAATAAAAACGTATTGTTACTATCATTGACACTAGTCAGCTGAAAGGCAACTAAAGATCTGCTTACACTGGGTGGAAGCAGGCAAATGCAAAAGAATAAGCAGCACTCTGCTTTAGATGAGCAAACCCTACAGACTCAAGCACAAAACTTATTAAAAATCACCCTTTTGTTTCATGCTGTGATTAGATTAGCCTTCTCAGGAATTTGGCAGTAAAGCCAAGGACTTACTCTAGGAGAATAATTTTTTACTTTTTTCCTCCGGAAGTTATTCCTATGATTGAGGTTACATTATATTTCTAAAAGAGTAGACGTGCTCCTTTCCTTTGAAGACATCATGTGTTCACTCGAGCTTTTAACTTTGTGAAGGAGGGGTAGAAGAGGTCACAAAAACTGTTAGCCAAAACAACCTTTCTGAATAAAACCCATCTGACAGAAAGGGAGTCTCTACAGCAAAGTTGTCAGTCAGAATAATTATGTTCTGAGGGGCTCCTAATTAAAACCAAAATTATTTTCAACAGTTTTGGGGGAAGACTGAGACTTTCTGCTTAGATAAAGCAGTTTTATTTACGTGTTCACAGAGTAGCTTACATCACTATATAATTAGACAAACTGTAATCTTTCACAGTATATTATTGTAGAAATAATGTCATGAAATGGTGAATCAGAACTATTAAGAAAAAAGAGGATATAATATACTTTTGCTTTTCATAATATTTCTAACTCAGGCATTTCAAATCGTAATTCTAAAAATAGCATTTCTTTTTCAACAGAATGGAAAAATCAACTGCAGATGAGGACGGCCCAGTGACATTAATTTCTACCTTCAGTCTGCTCGAGTGAGTTTCTCAAGAACATGTGAAAGATCAGATTTGGTTGTTCATAGATACTGATTTGCCTAAGTGAGTTTTGGTAACATAACTTTTTGTTGGCAGAGCAGTTTTGTCCATGTTAAGATAGCCTAACGAGAAAGCATTGTTTTACAAGAGTGCACAGAAATTCCCAAACGCCACTATATATATATATGATACGTGTAACAGGACAGTTCATAATTCTGTCAGACCCAAAAATAGTCAGTGAGTCCAGTAAAGGCAGTAGTATGATCATTGTTTTAAAGATGGATAAGCAGAGGCACAAAGACATTGACTAAGTTGCCTCAGATTGCCTGGAACACAAAGTAAGAGGTAAGAATTTTTTTCTTGCATTTTATTTTCAGACAAAAATTTAACATTCTACGTGAAAGTAATTGGTATTCTATTTACAATGAATAGCCTGTATCCAGTTATTCCATTCTAAAGTCCATTTCTGCTGTAGAGAATATGTAGGGATTGTGAATGTACCCTTAAGTAGCATTCCACAGTTGAACTAATTGCCAGGCCAAGCAAGGGACCACAGTAAATGGGTGAATAATTTGATCCAAGATGGGTTTGTACTCTACCAACACAGCCTGAAATTTTCTAATGCTTTTGGATTTGCCTGTGAGCTGTTCATTGTTGTTTGAGCCTGTTCTTTTCTATTACCGTATTTTTTCTGGATATCGTTTCTGTACCTTATCTTTGTATAAAAGGCCACATCTTTACCATATTTCCAGGGAGTAGTCTGTAGAAGCATATGAAATTTACTGCTGTAGACCAAAATATGACAGATAAAGATAGTGCATTACGAAGTTCTTGCCCTCAATCACGCAGAAGGCTCTATGCTCCTGTGAGCAGTGGTACATATGTGACTACGCTGTAATGGGAGAAGGGTTAATGGCAAACCAAGGCATTTGCTGCAGCAAAAGCAGAGGGAATATCCTCTAAGCAATTACCTTTTATGTAATAAACAATGTCATGTGTTCATTGGTCAACAAAGGGCGTTTTCTTATCCTAATCCCCTTCCATTTAATATAAAATAGAAATGCTATTAGTTTGACTAGCAGGCTGGTATACCATGAAGCCTGGCCTTAGATAGCCATAGATGTTGCATCTTGATTTTAGTGCTAGCAGAGGTATTATTACAGCAGCCTTTTTCTTTCGTTTCCTTGAATAAAATACAATAAAAATGTATGGTAGGACTTCAATGATGTTAGGTGCTTTTTCCAGACAAGTCTATTTACGTACTGCAGTTTCCTTGCAATACAGAGTACATTGCTGTTTATTACCGATTCTTTAAGCCTCTTTTGACTGAAAATCAAGCTCTAATTAATAATAGATACTTCCCCAAATAATTCCATTTCAGTAAAGGATGCCCATAATGTAATCATTATGTAAGCTATCTATATTGCCAGTAGTTGTGGTTTAACTAGGTGAAGGTTTGGTAACTCGAGAGAAATGGCACAAAACATGATATATGGTTAAAGTAGTGAAAAATTTAAAGATTATGACAGCATATCTACATTTCTTTGTACAAGCTGTGGCTTTGAGGAATGTGATTTTCCTCATGGATGTGTTCAGATTTTTGGTACAGAACAACCACACAGATGAATATTCCATAGCTGAAAAGTCTCCAGGTCAGTTATAGGATACAGAAAAGACCAGAGCTTCAAAGCAGGACACTCATAGTTTCCTCAATGTTACAAATAAACAGCGTCTGTCTCCTGTTCTTTCCAGAGAAATGCAGACACTGTGATCAATTTCCTGACCTTCAATTTTCCTATCCTCTTTTTTACTTTGGAGATGCATTTCCTTGAAGAAGACTTGCTCTCAAAAAAGACAAATGGGACACAAAATTCAACATAAAGTTGTCAAAGGTTGTATGCAAAAGTAGCAGAAATTACAAATGGATCCTTTTTATATTGTGTTGTTGTTGTTGTTGTTTTCTTTTCTTTTTTTTTTTTTAATCACCATTTTCTTTATAAACCATAATGGTAAAGCAAGGGCAATGCCATGGAAGGTAGTGGCATTAGAGTTACGGGAAGCTGGTCAAAGAGAAGAATTGAACTGGGCCCTGACCTTAGCAACAGCCATTCCCAATATTGGTGAAGTCTCAAGACACTGCAATTTCTTCTGTTCCTGACTTTTGTCTATAAATCCCCAGTGCTTGAATCCTTCTGCTTCTGGCTTATAAAATCCTGCATCTGAATAAGATTCCTTGTTTTCTTCCTTATTTTGCTAGTACTGAGGGAATTGGAACAGTTATTACTTGTTTATTTCTTACCAGTTCTGTTTTTTTTGTGGAAAGAAATTGGCCTTCTTCCCACCAGAATATGTAGAGCCAGAAAATGCCCCATTGTTGTCAAGGCAACAGCTTTTGTTGGGGAGCAGCAGAAGAAAAAGTGACAGGAACGTCCTCCAGAGAACCAAGGTCTTTTGTTGTTCATCTTATAAACATGCGTGTGGTCCCTTTACAGCAAACAGTATCTATTTGAGGGCTACTGGAAGTAAGTTATACACAGTGCAACATAATGAGATGGAGCTTATGCTTCAGACAAAAACATTCTAATATATGTTAAGGTGTATAATTGCAGGTCCAAAGTGGGCTTCTTTTCCATGTATTTGTTCTGTTGTGCAAGGTCATTACAAGGCTGTAAGAGAATACTGCCATAAATCAAATGTTTTTAGTCTTTTGCAGTGGAGAGGGAGCTTGATTTTCTTCAGTACATAGACCTTTTAGCAAGCAGAACTTTCAAATTAATATTTTTAGTAGTATTCAGAGGCCCAGAAGAAGGGCCTCTATTGGTCTAAACTATCAATTGGATTCTTACGGTGAAATTCTTCACTGGGAGAGTTGTTACTCATTCTGGACAAGCTTAATAAAAGCAGTGAAACAGATCCTTAGATACTATCTCATCTGAACCAACAGGACTATGCTAAATTGTATCTGATGTGGACAGTGGTCTGCATGAATTCAACATGGAAAATGCCAATGCAGGAGTGCTAGAAATGCATATAACCTACCAAAAGTGCCCCCATTCTACCACAAGGGCAGGATCCAAGCAATTTTTCAACATACTATTTCTTGAATTGCTACTGCCTCAACAGGCAACAGTGAGAGTATCTTACACCCATATATTATAGTTGGAATGCTCAAAGCATATTCTCACAGGGACATAAAAAATGATACATTTCCCATGAGACATACAATGAGGCTATCAAGAATTTAATAATGTTTTGTATGGGGAGATCAGATGGTCCTAAGACCTGTTACTGTGCTTAATATTTGTCACACAATGTTACAGTTAGTTAATTTATATTTCTAAAGTGCATATTTGCTATCATGTTACTGCTATATGTACAGCAAAATACTATATAGGATATAGTATAATCTTATTATGGTATTATGATCCTGTAATTTTCTTTTAACCTTTTAAATACTATTAAATTTTATTGGTAGTTGCAGTAAGCTGTTTATTTTTAAGATTTATGTGTGGCAGCATTATTTATATTTTTAGACAGTGATAGCTATCTTGCACTTACAGTTAATGTGAAATATTTTTCCCCTACTTTGTTTCTTTATTTCTTGGCTCTCTCTTGGCTAAACAAAAAGAAAAAGAACAACAAAAATCCTAATGTTTAATTTACAAAACAACTTCCAAACTATTACAAACTGTAATACACCTAGATTTTGGAGCTTTTAAAATACTTGTTCCCATTTCATGTGGTCACTTATGTCACAGGGGAGTAAGGTACACCTACAAATGTAAAAGACTGCCTATCAGTTAGACCTTTTGAGGTACATTTTATTACACCATCAGTCATATGCATAGCATTCTGAGCCTAGGAGTACAAATGAAAATATGTATGATACTTTAAAAGGCAGACTATGTGAATTTAAGTTGCAACATGGACAGTTGCATGAAATGATCTCTCCTGACATGTCGGCTGAAATATCAGAAATCCTATTTCTAATCCCTTCTGTGTAATAAGGCATGGGGACATAGATACATATCTGTCATAAAGAAAAACAGCACAGCCTTTCAGATAGACTCTGCAGGCTGCCTATAATTCAGTTCCCCTTCTCCAGCCTCTCCACCCACTGGTTGAGTCTCTCATTGCCCTTCCAACACCTAATGTACTCCTGACACAATGGAGGGAGGGCAGGAGCAGTGTGGTGAAAAATTAGATGCTGCAGACAAAAACTTGACAGACTGTCTTTCTCCCCGTGTCACAATATGAACTGGCCAAGTGAAAAATAATGGCCATTATCCCGTCTCATTGAGTAACTTAAATGACTTACAGCCACATGCAGAGAAAGTTCTTTGGACTATTTTTCCATGTGTTGTTGGTTTTTTGTTTGTTTGGTTTGTTTGATTGATTTAATTTGCATAATAAGATGTACAAGGTAGGTTGTTATGGTTTAAGCAGCTTCAGTTTTCTCTGACCCTTGTGTAAAATGCAGATAATTTCACTGAACTCGCTGGAGTAACTTCATTGGCAAATGGGTGTTGTGAGAGTACTTTCACATTCCATAGGCAACTTTCCAGTTGTTTCTTCTCTGAACTCATGATAAGCTCCTATTTACATCTCCCTTATGCCTGAGGTCTGTAGGCATCCCATGCATTCAACCAGCACTATACTTCTCAGGGTGGCTCTTTATGCATGGCTTCAATGTTGTAAGGTCGTAACTCAAGTCAACATCCAGGACTAGGATATACAGGACTCTCATGCATCCAAGTAATTTCTGTTTTGCTAACAATGAGAAAAAAAAAAATGTATTCTGATAAATGGAGTGTTATATTTACAAATTTACAAACACTTCCTCAGGGTCGCTTGAATGTGAACTTAAATGCTCATCTTTGACATTCTAGGCTATATCCCCAGCTGCTGGCCAGGCCTCTTTTTCTTTGTCAGAAATCCTGTCTTTAACTTGAGATACTTTTCCCTCTAAGAGCTTGCTAAAATTGGTAAATTCCTGTGAAAAGTTTCAGTTCTGAGAAGACTTTTCTTCTAAAATCCCAAGCAAATTCTTTGCAAGACCTGTGTAAAAGAAACTGTTCCCTGTCTCCATGTCTGGTTACTTCTGTTAATTCAAAAGCATAGCTGCAGACTTGAGGAGACTGGCTTTATGAAAAGAAGCAGCCAGAGCCTAAATGTAAGAGGAGAAGGACTGCGAGCTATGTAGTACTGTAACTGTTATATCCCATGGGAATTTGAACCACAAAAAAACAAGCTATCCCCCTGTTGTGTGCTACAGCTTCTGTATCCTGACCTGACCAATAAACCCTTTAATGACTTACAATTGGGGCCATACCTTTATACACTTACAAAAGCCAGAAGAAGGCTGCTTGTACCTATTCACCAGTTGCTGTTAGTGTATGCAGCTCTAAAAAGCACACTTGGAGCAGCCATGAGCATGATGTGCTTCCTGAGCTTTTCATCTCCCGTCAGCATTGACTGCCTGTAGGTAGCTCATGCATGCAATGTTTGGAAGGCCTTGCAGCACACCGAGTCACTGCATGGAATCAATCTCTGGCTTCCTCTGGCTGTGCCTGAAGCCATGCTCATAGCAATAGCACGTCTGGTCTCGAGGGCATGTTGAAGTATCACTGGAGAGGCAATAGACGACAGTTTGTCTTTTATTTATTACTAGTAGAGATAGGATACTGTAAATCATGGCAAGCCCAAAAAGTTCAAATTCCTGTAAGTGCAACATACTAGAAATTCCTTTCTTCCCTTTGCAGTAGAAATGTGTTTAGTGATCCCTTCCCATTTATTTTCTGAGGGAATCAAAATCGTATCACAGAATTAGACAATATTTCATGTACCGGAATGCATGTTCACTCTTCCAGCAGCACCTTTCATCTCTTCTTTCTTTCTTTTCTGTCTAATTTTCTCAAACTGTGTTAAAGAGAGTCTGGTATCTTCCTGGTTTTTATTCTTCTATTCTTCCCTAGAAATGCACAGTGTGTTTTGTCTGCTGGCACAGAAATAATATAAAACCAAATGAAAACACCACTGCAATTAATATAAGACTATGAAAGTTAAGAACTTCAAGTGAAGAAGTTCTGTTTCAATGTTTAGCATGCATTAGAAACATCAATTTATAGTAAAATCATAAATGTCTATGAATTAATATTTGCAGAAAATCAAATAATATTCAATGTGCTATTTTTCCTTCTTTCACCTTTGTTCCAATGTGCTAAAATCATATTTTTTCACAGTGTAGCACTCCTGTTGATGAAGCCTGAAGTACATGGCAATATGACTGAAATTCATTATCAAGCAAATAGTGCAGTGAACTTTGCAGCAAATCATCATAAAGTAATCTTGCTTGTCTGTCTGGTCTTACTCTAAATGCGATTTGCACTCTTATGGAAAGAGGACCTTGTGCTGTTTTTGATGTTATGTACAAATGATTTCGCTTTGTAAAATTTCCATTATGCCTGTTTACATTTAGTAGCAGTTGTTATTGATTCAATCTGTACTGATTTGAAAGTAGGAGTCTTTAACATTAAGCCCCTTCAAAGTTTCTCATAAATTTGTGGCATTTTGCCAGCTTTGCTCATGAAACAACATAGAGCTGTTGGAAGGAAATGCTCCAGCTGCAAGAATAAGTGGAGCCAAGAAGCAAAGTCCAAATAGAAATTATCCAGTTCGTGCTTTCACTTTGATCACCAGATGTTTGCCATGTGACTTCAGCATTGTAGAATCAAAGAGAGGAGAAAGAGGATGGTGTGATGCTCAGCTTAAATCAAACACAAGAGCTCATAGCTCAGCAATGGATATACACATATAGTTACTATATAGTTACTATAGTTTAGCACTTTTGGTTGACATATTGCTTATTTTAGCATGCCATTGATTACAGCAAACTATATCCCATGCAAAGTTTTGTTTTGGTTTCTTAATTCCTTAAACTCTGAAGGATTATGGAAATAGGACAAGATACACTCCAGATTAATAATGCTGATTATCCTGTTTTTATTGGTAACTCGTCTCTATCAAGAGCCTCACAGTTCTTTGTGTACTGGTTTATAGTGGTGTTGGCAGATTATAAACAGTACATTCTCAGCTCATAAGGGTTGCAGAACTAGGCATATCTTTGTCATGGTTTTAGCATTGGCATCCATTTGATTTAACTGCCTTCAACACCATGCTTGAAGAAGCTTTTTTTCAGCTTCTCCTGATTCTAAAATTGTTGAGACATTTCAAAATGCACAGAATTGAAAGGATGCTTCCCAGTTTTCAAACCATGACTCTTTATTGTCTCTGTCAACAATTTCATATAATGCAAAGCTCCATCTAACATGTCTTTATGATTTTTACTTGTTAACCTTGTAGGATGGCTGATGCAAACTTTTGATCTTTAAGGGGTTAAAAAGTCTCCTGAAATGTTCACCCTAAATTTGTTCAGGATCTGTTTTTAAGTACTTTTCTGACAACAGAAAATTACAAGATGCACGTCATAGAATTCTTAAGTTAACTCGGATAAATGGCTTAATTTCTACATCTGATTGTTGTCCCAAAATAGGAGTCCTTCCCTTCCATCCTCTTGCACCCAGCCACCCATTTGTGTCCCCTGCTGGCAGTTGCTTTACTGTGCTATGTCCTTACTTTAGACTCACAAAAGTATGCTCAGTTTGGAGGCCACACTTTTATGCTGGAATAGTGAACTAAACCAGCTCAACAAAAGGCCTTTCAGCACACGGAGAGGGGAGGACAAAGGCAGGGCCGAGCAGTTACATTTCTACTTTAGGTTGCTCTGGAACCATAGCCTCAATTCTAGATTGATAAATGTGTGGCAATGCTTTCTTTTCCAGCATTCTGTCCAAATTATCTGTTTAGTTTTTAGGCTCTCCATATCAAAATTTGTGTCTTTTAGTGAATTGTGCAGTGACAAACACAATCCCTAAATTCGGATAGATCACAGGAGAAACTGCATGCTTTTTTTGATTGCATACCTTCAATCACATTTCTTGTGATAAAAATGCACAAAAAGTGCTGCAAATATACAAGTGCTGCAAATGCACAAAAAGTGATGCAGTGTTAATGAAAACATATTCTCTGCTGTTGCTTCCAGTTTATTATTCACGACACAATGCAAATTTTTATTCAGGTGGACTTTGTTCTTGGTAGTGATTCTTCCTGAGATGGTAGAGGTTTCATTCTATTTCAAATACCAACCTTCCTTTATGATATGGAATTTTTAACTTGTGAACTTCCTTAACCTACTTCACAGTCCTAACACCAAATAGATTTGAACTCTTTATTCTCTATTGGCCCCTGAAGTATGTGATATAGTATGTGATATTTACACTACAACACAGCTTTTTAATGTAAGAGAAAATGACGCCAGCTATTCATTTGAAATCTGGACAAAAATGTTTATCTTGTAATAAGTGCTTTTATGTGAAACAAAATATTTTAATATTTTTAACAATACATGAACATACTGTCTCCACCCTTCACTGAAATGTTTTGCATATGCCTGATATTTCTGGGTCTGTTTCTCACAGCAGTGTTAAGAAAATTTCATGCTTTCACATTTTTGAGCTGTAATACTGTTTACTTCTAAGAGAGCTGAATATCATCTAGTATTCTGCCAGGTCCTTCTCTAGACTTCCACACTAAGGTAGTTTTATTTGATCTTTTTATGCCAAAGATTAAATTTCTTTGTGTTGTATGGTGAAAATCAGCCCTTATTTTCAGGAAATAGTCTTATGGAAAGTTCTCTGTTCCAAACTATTTGCACTCAAATCCAAAATGCCCGTAGCTTTTGTTTCAGTAACAGAACATTGGATTTGCTGTCACACTTCCAGGAAAAGCACATTTCCCAGTACTTATATAGATTCTACATCTTCCATTAGGGAATGAATCCTTTCATTCTTGCTTAGGAAAAATTAGCAGTGATTAAGAATACAAATATTTTGAAAATAAATGCATAAGCGTATGCTGAGTTGATCAGTGTCCTTGCCCATGGCAGCAGGGGTGGAATTAGATGATCTCTAAGGTCCCTTGCAAACCAGACTCTGATATGGTTCTATGATGAGATAGATTTGACAGATGAATTCTGAACGTTCATGGGTTTTAGGGTTTATGAGTTTGAACTATGCTTAACACATTGACTCCCAGGGCCTGAATTTTCTTCCGTAACTCTATGCAATTCAGTAATTCCCGACTTTCTGAAATGTTCTTCTAACTTACCATATAAAATGCTCAGACAAATATCCACTGTCTCCATGAAGGAATTTTACATTCAAAGAGGTTTCCCCTGTGATGGGTGTTTTGCCTGAGGAGGGAAAGTTGGATCAGTCCCACATGTTGTAGAGACTTAAAATCATGAATTAATATGCAGTAGAGCTATGACAGTGGCTTTAATTCTACTCACATTAATTTTCACTGTTATTATTAATTAAACCCTGAAAATCAGGGATTTAATGGAAAGTCTGACAGACCTTTAATTACAGCATTTCAACAGTCTTATAGTATAGGATGTCCTCTACTAGTGCACAGGACATTCTGTACTTGAGAGGATACAGAAAGAAGTCATAGTTTTTGGTTTTCTTCATGTTTGGAACATTTTTGAATTAATGACAGGCTTTTACTCATTTTTCTCTGATGCATCTGGGTAAGTTATATAAAGTGAATACTCCTAACTTCTGTTCAAGAACAGCCTGCAAAGGGAGATTGATTTTTTTCTTTTAAACACGATCGCTCTTTATTGTTCAAAATTATCTGTAGTTGTTTTAGGAGAATGTATTTCAGTCTATGGACTTCATGCAAGCTATTTATGTAGCATATTGCTTTATACTCAAAGATACATCTACGACTGATATTTACTTGCAGACTTTTTGCAGGAAGGATGACCTTTTCTATTCTGTTCATCTAACATCTATCAGAGTGGTGTTCTGACCAGGATCCCTGTGTGCTCCCTTAATATAAATATTACATTATTGTAATTCATCACAGCTGATTTGTATCACTTTGCCTAAGCCTTCGCATTATGTGTGTTCCATTAAGACCTCAATATGAAGTTTAACTGCTTAGGCCTTGACTGCATAGGGGAAGAGTTGTGTCCAAATGTACAGTGTGATTCACAGATACTGAATATCAGGAAAATATCAGGAAGGACAGTCAACTGCAGGGAAACATCTGATATTGTGAGGGCAGTAGGTCTCTACAGTGTTCTGTAATGTCTAGTAGATTGCGTCAGTTTTATTCAAGCATACTAACATATAATATGCCTGAAACTCACTCGGTATTACACTCTATCTGCTAATTCTTCCAATTCTATCAAAGATTTTTCATTGTATACATTCTTTTAAAAAACATTCCTGGATTCAAATGAATTTGATCATATCAATGACAATTGAGGGAGGGAGAGGGATACAACATTTTAATTCTGGAGGCTGTGATGGAAGTGCATTCTAAAAGCCTCAAAACCAGAGACAAATTTAACAGTATTTATATGGGAATTACTTTGGAGGAGCTGAAGAGTTTTTTCAATTATTTAGATATGGGTAAAAATGGTGTCTAATCAGCTAGCCACCTGTCCTCTTGATTAGATAACAGAAGTGTAAGAAAGGACAGAAAATGTATGATCTAAAATTAGTAGAGAAAGGAATTCAAGCATATTCTATGTTAGAAAAGCTTTCAACTTTTATATGAATTGTTCTAAGATTATTATTTTTTTATAGGATACATTGTTTGCATGTGTATATTTGAGCCAATTCTACAAACATCAGACAGTTTTAAAAACTCCTTTTTGCTAGGAATCCAGTGAACACTGAAAGGGCAAGTCCAGAAAAACCCCAAAGCCATGGCACTATGCTCTGTGCCTCCTGACCATACAAAGAATTCAATGCTGAGCACCTCCTGCTTGCTCTGTGTTCACAAATATCAAGAACCATAAAGCAAATTTGTATAAACAAGCTTTCTTCTACACTTTCTTGCTTTACTTCATAAAGCATCCAGATTTCTAGCTCCAGTTCCAGCAGTTTTTCAGAGCTCTGCACTTTCTTTGCAATCTCTGTCTAGTGTTACACCTGGTAATTTTTCATTCTTCTGTCTCTCAAGAGCCTTCTTTCATGGATGGACATTTAAAATGAGAAAACATTGAGAAAACATTTGTTCTTCACTGGAATTTAAATCGGCTGAGAAAAGACAGGGAAACTGGTTCATGTCACTCTAAGCCCATTTAATAGCCATCTGCTGCCTAACAGAGCTGCCTACTCCCCTTCCCTTCCCAGCCATATGCTCCTGCTTTTGTTACCCTGTTGTGGCATTTATTCAGTCCTCTGCTAAACCAGCAATGGAAGCTCAACTATCCAAAAACTAACCTTACCAAAAAAGTGGATAGCTTTCTGCTGGTTTACTTCTGGGAACTGCCTTGCTGTGGGAGCTGGTGCAACAGAGGCAGAGGAGTAGCAGGATGGACCCCTGGGTGGCAGGAGGCTGTTAGAGCTGCACGCCTCACGTCTGAAACAACAGCCTGAGAGCTGGTCACACTTGTACGTCTCTAGATGTCTCTGAGAATGTGATATGAAATAAAAAATGGCAGATAACAAACAAATATGCATTTAATGTAAATTTAGTCAAAAGCTCCTCAGAAATTCTTGCTGCAACATTAGGAAAGCTGATTTAGTTTAGGAACTGCAGGCTCCTTAGCGGTGCCAGCAGCGATTGGCTGGGTTTAGCAAAGTGCTGTGGATGTCAGCTATGGACAAAATTGTTGTTAGCATTAAAAAACTGCCTGCTGTGTGGATGGGCTTAACGTGCTATTATATGGGATGGATGCAAATGTAATGGGCTTGAAAATGGAGAGATTGAGCCTGAAACCTGTAGGGCATATCCTTGGCCCAAACTAACCCACACCATCACTAATCAGGAGTCAGTACCGAAGTGGAAGGAAACTAGTGGCTGATTAGAATCAGGAGCTGGTGACTTAAAAGGCAGACTTGATGGGGCAGGTGACAGCAATAGCTTTGTGGTTTTATTTTATTTTAAAATATTTGTGTTTTTTTCAAGGAGCAGAATACCTAGCAGCTTAAATGCATGTGAATTACAAAGCTAAAATGTTAAAATAATATTTAGAATAGATTAACAATACAGACAATACAAAAAGGAAGCAGTTGGAGGTGTCCTTCCTCACGCAGTAATGGGATTGCTGCTGCTGCTCAGCACATCACAAGAAAGTTTTATCCTAAGAGAGCAAAATAATATCATTAACAGAAAATTAAACTTAAAGTCACCATGAACTATGGACTTAAAAGACCCTCAAGAAATGAAAACCAATTGTCTGTTGGAAAACCAGGAGGTCAAGTAGTCATTGACCAACCAAAAGCTGCACCGATTGCTGAAACGTACTGTACTTTCAAATCCAATTAACTGTTTCAAGCAGACAGTCCTCATTTTCTCTTTCATCAGGAAGGGAAATTTGCAATCATATATTCCAATGAAAGTTAAGTTGTTTTGATCTGATAATTGTCAGATGTATTTATCTTAATTTGTAAGTTTCTAATGCTAAAGCTCCAAGCTGTTCAGATATAACAGAAGTACTGGGAAATGAGGTACAAAATGCTGGAATTCAAATTAACCAATAAATATATTTTAATATATATCAGCAGGACTCTAGAGGATTCCATTAATGTTGAAAAATAGAAAGGATTTAGGTTAATTTGGTAAGAAGGCAGGTCAGAACGTTTACAACAGTGGCATAGAATTGTATAGAGATGCAAAATTTTTCAAGAGAGCAGAATTTTTTCAAAAACGCTGACTCTAGCTGTCACAGCCCTGCCTTGGTTAAATCCAGTGGAGAGATATGAGGACTTTCTAATTTGCTTTCCCTCTATTTTAATAATAGCTGTGCATAAGTAATTTATGAAAGGCCAACCAGGCAGTGGGCAACAGAAAATTAAACTCATTTTATCTGAAAGCAGGTGGATTTCTATATATCATTAGCATGCATAGAATTCTCACAATGTTATTTCTCATACTGATGGAATGTAACCAAATAATATATGAGTTTTTTGCTTATGCACGAGTGAAATTTTTAGATAAAAGTGCCAGCCCCAATGGCAATTTTCTGCAAAACGAAAACTAATTCTGCGAAGCTTCTTATTACTGGGAAGACTCATTTGGCTTGCATTAGAGACTGACATAAGTGACTTTAGGATTTTACTAACAGATTAGATGAGATGTGCTATATGCAGTAATATCATTAGAGAATGTAGCAGCAGGAGCAGAAGAGTTTGTGGCACTTAAGGACACTGGCACAAGTAAATTGTTTTCATTTATTACAAGCTTTTAAATGATTATTTTTTCTCCTCATGAGAATATGTTTTAGTTTTAGGTTTTCCTCACCCTTCCCCAGTATTTAAAAAAGCTTTTACCAAAATTATTTCTCATGTTGTCACCCACTGACAGCTATTGTAGATCTCTGCTTTATCATCTTTATCAGCTAGAGGCTAGATTTTTGTGAAGAAAACAGCGCTAAAACTAAATAAAGGTATTGTCCATGTTGTTTAATGTAAATGAGGGCAGAGTAGCAAACCACATATATCTCTACTTGCTGGATTTTCACTTTTCATTAACAAATATATTTGTGATCTTATTGTTCAAAAGTATTTTAAAATAGCAACACATGCTACAGCCATTTGATTTCACCAACCGGAGCCTTCCTTTTCTTTACTCATAGAACTATTGTGAGTTTTTCTTTTAATTATGATACCCGAAGGCGCATCCTGCATAAGGCCTTCTTCCACTGTTATATCGTGTTTAACAATAAATGGCATTACACAGAATTTTTCTCTGAGGCAAGGAAATACTATGCTAAATGCATATCTTGTATAATACTGGATAATATTTTACAGTGAGTATGAGGGAACACTCAGGTAGTTTGTCTCAAAGTGAAGCTTTCAATTCTGATTTTATTTATTTTTTTTTAATTCAAGAAGCAATAGTGACAGCTGCCAGGAGTTAGCAGTAACTGCCCCTTTGATGGGTTGTGTTAGTTTGTACTGATTCTTTGTAGTTGGCAATATATTTTTTTCACATTTGAATTTCAAAAAAGAGGGAAGATATGACTGTGTTGTTGGCAGCAATAATACTGACCCAAGTCATATGACAGAGATAGTACTCCTTTGTAACCCTAACCCGGGTCAGGTGATTGTATCCAGCCCTTCTTCAGCTATTTATTCAGTTTCTTGTATCAGCACTCATGTTATGTCACACTTACATGACTTTTTTATATTACATGACTTTCTTCACGGTTTACTTTGATAGCAAAGTTTATATTGTCCTCCATATTTGGCTATCTTTACTACAAATGCCCTAAGAAATAGGAAAATAACATCCTCAGGTAAATTGCATGGGGATAAACATAGTGTGACTATGTTTACTTCAGTGAAGCTAATCTGGGTGTATAATGCTCTACTTTAAAAGCAGGGCTTGGACCAATATAAGCAACATTGAAAACAGACTTGATATTAAAGAGAACGGTTAACTTCTCAGTTGTAAATGCTGTTTTCAGCCATGCGGAGGCATATGTAGAATGGTTCTGCTGAAGTCAATAGATTTCCTTCAGACCTTGCTCAGCATAAAGTGACAGAGTTTGGCTCTGTTGTGAGCAGAACTCAGCTGGTGCGTTACATGGCGATGCTTAGAGTTCAGATGGAGCCATCCAAGCTAATACATTGCAGGGCTCTGTCTGCACTATGTTTTGTAAAGTCCATCCTGTTGCAATCACTTGCCACTATCAGTGAAAGTGTAAAAGATGGAGAAGAAATAACTGAGATGTATGTGAAAAATCTGAAACTCCAGTACCTCGATGCACAGACATTTTGTGGCTGCAGCTGCTGAAGTTCAGCTCCTTCTTTCATGGGAGAGCTCTGAAGTAATAAGGACAATCTGTCTCATCTTGTACCCACCTCTGTATCAAATGATCTGACCAGTGCACGTCTATATGATGTTAAGAGCCTGCATAGAAACTTAGGACAAGACTGTGTGGACCCTCTTAGACCACAGTCACTGAAGTGTCATATAATTCTGATCATAAATGTTTCAAATCCCACCCTGAAGCCAGTTAGCATCTCTGCTCCCACTTTCTCTACTGGAAAGTTGATCCAAGACCTCTTTACTTGAAAATTTTTCATAACATGCCCAATGTGATAGCAAATTTATTCCTGTGCTGTTTTCTGTATCTTAATTAGGTGATGCCCTTCTTTGTTCTCTTTGTTTTAAATCCAACATCAGTGGTGGAGCTCTGTCCTGATATTCCACAGTCTGCCCAGAGAATTCCCAAATCTTCTGTCATCATCCCAGTGTACATTCAAACACACAACTCTTAGAAAAAGCCAGTTCATCTCCTCCAGTGCTAGGAAACACTTTCTCCTATGCAATATTCCAATTTACAGTGATGATTAACAGATCCATATACCAAATGCTCTAGCACTTATGATCTTAACCATAAGACTTCTGTACGATAGTGCAACGTATCTGAGTTGATTGTACCAGTGATTAGAGCATAGACAAAGGACAGAAATGAGAACAGAGAAAGTAGATAACAGGATGGAAGATCATCAGAATAATTTTTCACTGCAAATGACCTAAAAGGAGGTGTACTTTTTTCTAAGTTTGCATATTGTTTTTTGTTATATTTTATTTCCTACTTAGAATATTAAAGTCAAAACAGGCACATGGATATATCTTTATTTTCCCTCCTTTTCACTTAAATTTGCAACATTTCAGGGCATTTTACCATCTTCTTTTTATTTGCAGCCAGCAATCAAAAAGTATTTTCACTGTATTCTTAAAAACTGAAACGTAAATACTATATTTTTAATCTTAAGCATTTTAAAAATCGAGGGATATACTTCCCAGTAAGTGCCAGTAAGTCTAGCTCTAAGTTGCTTGTGTTGACATACTGCTGAAGGCTAAAAACAGCTTATACAGATTTTATTTGTTTATAGGGCAAATTATAAAATGTTCCACTGAAATAAGTAATGACAACTTTTGTCTACATAAATGTGCATGTAAATGTAATGATGTTTGTTGTCATTTCAACATGACTGCCATTATTGAAAGAGAAGAGCCAGTACTAATTCTTGCTGTCATATTTCTTAAAAAATGAAAATAAGGCATTTAAAGAAGCGTCAGGGTTTTCAGTGTTGATCATTCATCTCCTGCATGCTCTTAGAATAACACCCTCAGCAAAACAGACAGACAAAAGCTAACTAGAGTTCTGCTTTCTAATCTCTTTAAGAGACATACATTTGAAGATATTTTCCAACTTCAGAGTGTTCTGAAACTCAGTGAGGCCTTCATGAGTAAGATGTAAGAATTTGTCATTGTCTTTAAGGTTGTATAACCTGAGCACAGTGTAGAAACCTGAAAAAGTCTGCCTTTGTTCTCCTCAGACAAAGGAAACCCTTCTTTTTTACTTTTTTTTATTTTTTTATTTTTATTTTTTAATTGAATACTTAGAGGTTGCAAACTGTGCCTTGATGAACTTTCCTGGTGCCAGTTCTCCAGTGAGTCTGTTCACAGGACATTAACTGATAACAGCATTCAGGTCAACCCCCCCTCACAACTGAACTAGTATGTTATTTCAACATAGAAGTTTTTTGTCAAGCTCCTTGGAAGTACGAGTTGCTCTCCTCCCCCTTCCCTCCCCTGGGTTTGCACGCCACCCTGAGCCAGCAGTGGCTTAGCAGGGGTAGGGAAGGGGAGCACTGCATGCCCTAGACGAACACAGTCCTGCGCACTTCAGAAAAGCTGGAGCAAGTGTCAGCTGATGCTGTTTAGAACTTTCCAGAAGTCTAATTTCTCAGTTTTGTCATGATGCCTACAGCTGTCTCCAGCCACTCAGCTTGGGCTGATAAAACCTTGAGCTGGCGACTGCGCAGAGATGACGTTCTCTTCGTGGATGTGTTGTACAGTGGCCTTTGTGGTTTCATCTGCTTGGGTAAGCAGCTATTGCCCGATCAGGAATGAAACTGAAAAGTGTCAGTATTATCTAATAATGACTATTTTAAGTAGGTTTAGTGGCTGAATAAATTTAAGGGTTGAGAAGTCCTGAATTCCAGTCTTGCCTGTTCCACCAAAGTGCCAAGTGACACCAGGTGGGGGGCCATCTGTTTTTTGAGGGAATGTCTAATTTTCTGTGCCCAACGAGCTATTCCTCTAAAAGACTCGGGCATTCACATGCCATAAATATAACTTCACCTTAAAACTGCAGACTTACTAAGTCTTTGAAACCGGATGCCTAGTGTTCCAGAAAGCAAAAGTTGGGTTTGAAACATTTTAATTTCTCCATGCCTCAGTTTCCCCCAGGTGCAAGGAAGTTGATGTGAGCATAAGAGGAGTACTGATTTGTGAGGTACTTGGAATATGTGAATGATAATAATTATCAGTGTGTATTTCCATTCTGAGGACCCACAGTCAGGCAGAAGTCCCTGTGCCACATTGTGACACAATTGCAGTGACCACAGTCCACAAGGTAGGGGCTGCCTCTTTGTAGTCACTTTCCAGAGCAGCAGAGAGGGGTCAAGGACACAAGGCTGTCTCACTCACAGAGTGAAAAATGAAAATGAAAAGGCTGAAACTATCGATTGACCTGAATCCATGCGCTCTGTGCAGAATTCTGCCTAGCTTAATCCAGCAGATCTTCTGCTAACTATAAGACACATCTCTCTGAGAGAAGCGAACGCAGGAACAGCAAACAACACAGTATTATGAGACTATTTGGGGGAAATAACTCTGGTGTGGGTCCTGGACAGCTCTGTTTATAAAAGCCAGGAAAATACAGGAAAACTTTCCTTCTTTCTTTTTAAATTGATTGAATCCCCAGATACTGCTTTAATTATTCATGCTCATGATGCGGTACTTTGTTCAGCCGTTTCTGAGAAGCCAGAACCACAGTATGCTCACCGATTGTTACTATCATCATAAACTTTCCCACCATCTTTCGTCTTATGTAAATTTAATTCCAAGCACACCACTTCATGCTTTATTATCTCACAACAGCAATTGCATTTGGCCCTTTGATTCATCTGTGGAGAATGCATTATGAAGCAAAGCATAAATATCATAAAGTGGTTAGTTCATGGGGCTTCTAATTTCAGGAACATCACCATATGCTAATTCATAGTTCTCATACTAGCACAAAAAATATATTTCAGTGCATGTCGTGAGGGTAAATCCCTGCTTTCGTCCTTCACTTTGGAAAATGCTACGGCTTAAAGAAACTTAAAAGCTCTAATAAAACTTACAGGAAACCCACTCGCTGGAGTTTGCATCTACACTTTTACGTATTTGGAATAAAAACATATGTAAAGAACCTCCAAAATAGTCTAGGGTGGGGACGAAAGTAATGAAAGAAGAGGTGGCATTTGCTTCTCTTTTACCTGCCATGTATCATGGTGAGTAGCTATTGTCCATTGGTGTAGTTCATCTTTAACAATGCTAAAGCTGCACCTTCGAGGTCATTTGCTAGTACTAAACCACACAGGAATCAATATGATTTAACTATGTATGGATCTACAGAGTGAAAACCAGCCTATCTGGGCAGAACCCGTAGGCACCCGTGCATGGTTTCATGTGGCGAGGATAGAGCACAGGTGGGCAGTCTTGGCTGGGAGAGAGCACACTGAGTAGACACTGTTTACTGTTACTAGAGATGATACAGGCACACTGTGCTCTTTCACTTCATGATACGTATGTGTGAAAATGTCATCCACAGATGTTGCTGTGTCAATTTGTCCTTATTTTCAGCTTTAATTAATCTTCAAGATTCATGGACAGCGCAGACATACAAATTTATTTTGCTTCAACAACACAAACAACAACAACAACAAAAAATCAGACAAAATTTCACAGTTGTTGGAGGCAAGTGTGGGAGGCACACGTGTGAAAGAAAGATAGAGGAACATAGACTGAAACGCTGGCTGGGCTATCTCTGCTCAGCTGTAACTTGCATGACCAGCATTTACACAGCAGATCAATAGGTCCTACAGCCTCTTTAGAATTTGGGAAGCGATCTTTGCTGCCTTTTCCTTTTCAATTACCAATCCAAAAATGTTGAATGCTACTTTTAAATTTTCCATCATATTTGCCTTTAATTCCCATTTTTCCATACTTTTACAAACATGTTGTTTGGTGTTCTTTGAATCTTTTCAGCAGCAAGTTAAGATCATAGCTGAGATTGTAAAAAGCCGTTGTAAAGAACCTGTGTGAGATAAGAGAATGTGCTTACTTGTGGAGGGACCGAATCACCGAGAATCCTGGCTGCTGCCCTATGCCGCTCTGAAAGAGCATCCCTAAACAGCACAGTCCTCTTTGGTCTGTTCACCTGCCTTATAAACTGTGTTAAGAGCATACCAGGCAGGGTGCTAATAATCTGAGTGTACAGGGAGCACAGGGCTCATATGTTATGGAGGTTGTGTTTTGTTTCCATTTCCATTTGTTGCTGGTGATGGGAGGCAATTTGGGGCCTAACGATGGTGCAGAAACAGCAATGGACCTTGTTTCTGTTTTTCTTATCAGGCTTAATTCATCTTGTTGCACAACAAAATATGTGGGTATCCTTGTTTTGCCTTCCATGTCTGGTAACTAACGCAGCAAGCTTGGCCTGTTGACGTTTGTATTTCTCCTTCCACAGAAAACGTGCAGTCGCACCTACTTACTTCATATGGTAGTTTACATCTGAAGTAAGCTGCTCTTAAGCACACTTTTCAACAATAAAGGCAGCATTGTTTTCTAGCTCTTGCTCAGAATTGCTTGAAAAGTCATGAAGTTAGATTATCAGCTGGTATAAATTTGACCTACTTTTGCTAGAATGCCCGGAGATACTGATTTGAGGATATAATTTGTGTCTCTCAGACTGTTTATGCAGCAAGTCTGTGATAAAAAAGCATGTACTTCAGCTATCCTGCAGCCAGTTGTAATTATATATATATATATGTAGAAAAATATTAGCTACTTCAATTTTTTTTATTATTATTATTTTTTAAGTTGAGAGGATAGCAATGGGATCCTCTACCTAGTACAGACAGGGCTTTTTATTTATTTATTTATTTATTTATTTATTTATTTTTACTTTTGGATCATGCTTGCTTAGGATCATAATATTTATTTGTGTAAGGTGGCGACCTTGATTTTTATACTGGCCAGCAAAACTGTTGAGTTTGTAATTTTATTCTCTGCAAATCATCATCATTATTTACCCTTAGATGAATAATTTAGATATGTTACTTTTATGAAGACTGGAAGGAAAATTGAGTCTGTATCTCCAACACCAGCAGAGAGTTTCTAAATTGTATTAGGATGGAGTTTCTAAAATCCGGTCAGTGCTGTAGATTATTTTATTTATGAATGGAAAGGAGTAAAGTATATTTATTGCAAGGTATATTTAAATGTTCAAACCTGTAGGTAAACTTTAACTTCTTAATATTTATAACATTGCATTGGTAAGAAAACAAACTCTTGCTCACCTTGTGTTTTTGCATTTTCTATAATTTTGGATATTACAAACAACATAGGCATTGGAAGGCCATAATAGTCCATGATTTCTAATATTGGGTAAAGCACAAATATAAAATATATTTGAAGCTCAGCTCTAAGTAGATTATAAACATTTAATATAGAATGTTATCATAATATTCAGAGCACCAAATTGCAGACTTCTGTCACCCACTTTCAGGCATGCTTCTGAAGATCATAGTTAATTCTGCTGATTTATGGTAATGCTGTAGCACTATCATATGCAGCATCAGAAACCACTAACAAGCTTAGTATAAGCTTGGACTGAAATGGTTTGAGGTTTAAATTTCTGTAACGATTATAAACTAGAGGGAGTGAAATCCCACTTCAGCAAAAAAATAAAAGTGTCTTGTTACAATTCAATATTGCATCCTCTCTCTCTCCCCCTCTCATTCCAACCCCCCTTACTTTCTCTTCTCTCTTTAGCTTCTCTGAGGAGCCATATTTGAGAAAAGTAATTTTAAATTGTGACTGGCATTTTTAAATTTTAAAATAATCCTTTTTGTATGGTAATGTGCTTTATAATTACGAGACACAATATTAGTATTTATTGGAAGTAAAAAAAAAAAAAAAAAAGCTAGGGTGAAAAGTATTAAAATCAACTAATTTTTTTTTTGCCCATTTCATTTGAAATGATAGCTATTTATAAAACAAATATGATTACTTTGCCAACCATTTCCACAAACATTTTAATAACGTATGTCATATTTGACTGTCTCAGGGATACTATGGACTGCAATTACCGTAAAATCTGTTTCAAAACTCCCTCTGAACTTAGGGTTAGTATGATGCTAATGAAGGTGTGCAAAGAGAGAACATTATGAATCAGAACTTTAGAGGATGTAAATCACAGTGCTGTTGTTTCATAATGAAATCCAAAGAAATACAGTAACGCAGTTGTTGAGAATCTAGCTTTGCATGTTTGCCTTTTATACAGTGAGCTATTCTCTTTCCTGTGCCTTTATGAGAGCTGTGCTGAAGGGCCATTTTTTGGCAAAAGGCTGATGGTATACTACAAATAAAGAATTTTAAGAAACTTGCCATTGGTTCAGGCGATGCTGCCATTTTAAAACTGTAGATTCACTACTCTGATCTGTCAAAATCACTTTTTCTCTCTCTGCCCTTATGAAGAAGTAAAAATTGCCCAAGATTTTGAAATGATTTGAAATGTTTACTTTCTGGAGTTCAATTCTGATACCAAGAATCAAATCACAAAATATGAGTATCAAATCTTAAAGAAAATGATTTGAAGGGTTATTTCAATTTAGCCATATAAATTAAAAACACACTTCCCCCACTAAAAATATGCTGCTATTCACATCAAAACTAAGGTCAAGCAAAATGCTGCATGAAAAACAGCCGTATTTTTACTGGTTTTGGTTAAACTTATTCTGAACTCATTACCTTGATGCAAGCTGCTTGATTTTGCAGAGGTCAGATACTTGTTCCCCATCTTTCACAAAACAAATCCTGATTAAACATCAATCAAAACTTTCTTATGCTGGGCCAAAATCAAGTATACCTGTTGTCTTCAATGGGACAATGAAGGTTCTTAAGGCATGAAAAAAATTGACTAGATATTGTTTTTGTTTTTAATTTATTGAACCTGAGACACGTCTTGTATATAGTAATCCTAAGTGTTCCTTCATATTTGCTTTTTCATCCCAGATGTTTAAAAAAATAGGAAGCATGACTTAAACAAAACTCCTAAACATTTTCAGTAGCATCTTTTGCCCAAATAAATTCTGTAGAATTTGTTATCTGAATCCTGCAGCATCCGGATGTGGTACGGTTGTTGATTGTATGGCAAAGAGTTTTACCTTGATCATGGGCAAATTTGTGGTGGTATCAAACACATGTATCATCAGTGTCCACACAGTATCATGGGTTCACCTACTTGAGCACATCTCCCTCTTCAAGATGCACAAGGAATCCACTGCCCTTTTGTTGAAAAGGGAATCAGTTCTTCTGGGATTCAAACCTCTGTCTCCAACTTGCTCAGCTGTCTTGCATCAGCTACAAAGGCTGCTGATGTAGCCAATGGTCAAAGTTCTTTTATTCTAAAAGTGGATCTAACTGGTTCTGTGTCTTTTTCTCCATCATCCTAGCATAGATGTGAGAAGGAAGCCACCAGGTTCTGTAAGATTTGGGAGGGCTCATCATCCGGTGTTGAAATACCAACTCCACATGCTACAGCTTTCTTTTCAGGATGTCACTCTCCCGCCTCCACACTCACCACCAAACAAACATAGAAATCTACTACTGTTCTCCCCATGCACTCCATTTTCTTCCAATCTGAGAGCCATTTGTGTGTATAATTGAAAATTAGCAGTGCAGCTGTTTGAAGAGAGTAATTTATCACAGCACATTGTTCGCTCCTGACACTTTAGACCTGGCTCTAACAAGGCAGTGGTTGCTGGGGGTTGAGCTGCAGAAAGTGATTCGGCTGTAATGCCGCGTTTCCCCTGCTTTGTTGCTAATTGTAGCCTCTTTTTCTCCATTGAATTGGGAGTTGAGTAAAAGAGCTTGTTTGCTCTGTGCGACGAGGCTGCCAGGGCCGCTTGGGCTATTATCACAAGATACTCTTGATCTTTTGAAAAGCAGGAAATAGAATTTTTCTCCAACAGGGAAAGTAATTTGCGATGCGTCCATTAGTTCTTCATTAAAGCAAGATTAAATTGCACGGCAAATCACATCTGTGTTTGGATGATTAAAGGGTGGCATTTTAGAGGCCAAAACTAATTACTAGCCAAAATGAATGGGAGTGAAAAAACAGTCATGTTTTTACATTAGATAGTGTGGCTTGTAATTAGATTCAAGCTAATTCCACTATTTCTTCTCATTTAATGAGATGAGCCTGTCCTCATCTTTTTCTAGGCCATGCTAACAGCCCCAAATGTATAATTTTGATAATACTGAGAGTTTACTTTATTGAAATTTCTTAGCTACCTGCCACAAGTGACTGTTCTGTCTAGTGGTGCTTCATTACACATCAACACGAGCTACTCTGCATGGCCCGAGCAAGCATCTCAAGCAATCCCTGTACATTTATATGTAGGTATATTTGCATAAGCATAAATTTGTGTGTCTGTATAGATGTACACACATATATAAATATAACACCCATGATATAAATACTTTTTTTTTTGTGAAGTGAATACAGGAATGTTTGAAAGAGTATTGAAGGAAAGTAAGTTAGGCTTTTGCATATCTGGGAAGTACAAATCTCTATGCAAAATTCCTTTAATTATGGGGATTTGGAGGTAGTTCTTCAGGCATGAGAAGAAAGGGATAAATAGTTGCCTCTGATCCCTGTGGGTCCCTTCCGACTCAGCTCAGTCTATGATTCTGTGATTCTGTGATTAAATGATGGTATAACACAGTTATTTACTCAATTTTAAAAAATTAGGTCTGCTAGTTGTCATTAAAGCAATAAAGCTTGAAACTGGTAGCTGATTCCAAATGAACTAGCAATTCATTACTTTAAGATTTATCATGAAGATCAGAAATTCTTGTTTCTCATTATCAGATGTGGTCAATATGGTGTGGTACTATTTCTCCTCTTGGGTTCTTTTATTGAAAAGAAGGTGTAGAGTCACAGATCGGATGAATACAAGGCCCGGAGAACAGGTGTTGTCCCTTGCTTCTAATCCACGGAAATCCTTCAGAAAGTAATAGATTGGAGATATGTTATCTGTTCTGCAAGATTTCATTGCGGTTACTCCCAAACACAGATGCAGACATGGCCAAATATCTGTTCACAAGCCTCCAAAATGAAACATGCTTCTGGGTTTCTTTACAAGTCACCAACACATGCTAAGGGGAATTTGCCTTTGTCTTTACTTGCCCTATAGTAAGAACATTTGCTGCTGCTGCTGAACATTTGCTGTTGCCCACTGTAAGGAAATAATTACAGAAGAGACCTTTGATTTGGTTTGGTCACTGGACTGGTCATCTGGACTGGTCACTGCAGGTTGCTCCAAATACACCATCATGGAGGACTTGTAAGAATGCTACAAACTAATTTGTGATGTATATGTACAGGTAGAGCTGTACTTTCATACAATACTCATTCGAGTAATATCAAACGGTGCCCACTACCTGGAAAATCACCTTCAGTAATAAATCAGGAGGTTTTTTTTTTTTTTTTTTTTTTTTTTTTTTTTTTTTTTTGCTAGCTTTTCTTTTGATGCCTTACTGTGTTCTGTGAAAGCTGAGATGGCCAACATTTGTTGGCTGCTTGCTGTTTTCACTGGTTTATGTTGGTTATAGCAAATTTCTCTTGAAGGTGATACTTGTAAGCAACAGCCATGGAAGTGCCTCCTGGCAGAATACCATAGGGGCAATTAAGCTCACTTCTGGTTAACTTTTAAAAGTCTAGGGTTTCTTCTGGAGAAGGAACAAAGTATTCCATAATTGCCTGTTTCATCTAAATTTAATCTTAACATTATAAAAACTTAATTGTGAAAACAATGGACTCCTTTCCTACTTCTCACTTGGGACCTTTCAGCCACAGCTGCTGATATAATTGTATTTTACCCAAGAAGATTTTACCCCACCTTTTTCAGAAATTCCTTGTAGTTGGCTCTCTGAGCAGCTAGTTGTTGCTCATCTCATGAACTTCCATAGGAGTTCCAGCTGAATATGCGAAAACCCTCCCTTACTGTGTGGGTGACAGAACACTGGCACAGGTTACCCAGAAAGGCTGTGGTGTCTCCTTCTCTGGAGATACTCAAAACCTGCCTGGATGCCATCCTGTGCAATGTACTCTGGGTGACCCTGCTTGATTATCTCCAGAGATATCTCCAGATGTGATTCTGTGAATTTCTAACTGAAATTTCATTTTTTTTTAATTATTCCTTTCTTTTCTTTTCTTCCTTTTTTTTTTTTTTTTTAATCTGATAAGACCGATTTTATTGACTCAGCTGCCTACTATGTAATATTTGTATTATCTCTGGAGATAGGTTTCCAACTAATGGACATGAAACTTGCTACTTGGTTTTAAGAACTATTTAGTGTCACTCTAATTAGCAGGAACACTGCACAGAGGAGATTTTTAAACAATATTTCAAATTTATTGTATTAGCATAACAACATGATTTATGCTCACTCTACGTTACATCATATCAAATTCATAGTCATCTCTCTGTTGTGAGCAACATATTACATTAATAAAACAGGTGAAAGATTGGTATTTTAAGTGTTTTGTCTAAAGTACTTTTCCCTTCATCAGTTTTAGGGACTCATGCCATTGCACCTGCATTTGAATTCTCCTAATTACAGGGAACCTTGCTTGCGAAAACAATAAGAGAAATGTGTCCATTTATCATTGCTTATAGCTAGAAAAACTATGACTGACATTCCTGCAGATACTCTGGCAAGCAAAAAGGCTTCTTACGGCTAATAGGAGGGGCCAAGAACTCATTTGAAGACAGAAGGATCCTTTTTTGTTCTAAAGACACTTTGTATTTTCTAAACTGGGAATTGCAGAGTTCAAAAGTTTCTAAGCTCTGTGCTGCCCTTGAAAGCTTCCTCCAGTAATGGAACCAAAGTCTCTATTAATGAGCCTTAAATTCCACTTCAAAACCACATAAATGGTATTTTCAGCTTCCTAGCATATTTCTTTTCTACGGTATATATGCAGTCAGGGGTCATGTAATTTGCTAAACAAAATACTTAAAAACGAAAGATCTGGGGATTCTGGAGAAAATAGTTTTGGCTGTGGCAGTGGTTCACAGAGTGTTTTTCACTGAATACCACCCTCATTCACAATTGATGTACATTCTGTTTGATCATTTCCATTCTCCCCATGACTGGCCTATCAAAATGGTAGCCTTCTAGAGGGGTAACAAGCATTCCCATATTTTTCTATCTTTCTGGATGAGCACTAAGCAGTAACTAACTTCTGGGCTCAAACATCCAGCTTTATGCATGCAAGTAAGCTGTCCAAATAACTTAAGGTTTGGTCATAGTTCGAGAAATACTGGTCAAAAAGTGAGCTATGAAGAGGAATTTGTAAGAAATTCTATGGCATGAAGAAGGAAAGGCTTTTGGGGCAAAAATACCATGACAGATAGGAAGAAGAGAATAGCTTATGAAGACAGCATCTTTAGCAAGATAGAGACAAGCTTCAGCTGGAAGCAAGAAGGGGGAGCCAACATCATATGAATATCCAGATAGTGCTTGAAAGTGCTTCTTTCACTGGTATCTGAAGTGAAATCTTAGGAATAAAACTTTATTTGAGACAGAATATCTAAGTCGTGGCATTTGACAGAGAGACTATAATTTTAAAAAAAGAGAAAGTTGATCCGATCCACTCACTAGCAAATTTTGTACTATCACAAGTAATATTCAGGTCACACATCACCTTTGAAGTTTTAATGGCCATCTTAACTTAGTCACTCACTTATGTTTGAAGTAAGCGTGCCTTAGCTGCCTCCATTTGTCTATAACTGCTTTAGGAGCTTCAGAAGGCACTGAGCTCATAAAACTGCAGGCTTCAAAGAGCTTATTCAGAGATTTCATTCTGCTGCCACCATTTATCAAAGGAGCACCTTCTCTCTCTCTCTATATATATATATCTTTAAGATACATATATATATATTTAATATAAACATGGCAGTGTAGATGATGGAAACAAAATCTCCATTGGCATCAATCACAGCAGAACTGATTTCCATAGTTTTAAAGATAACATTTATATTTTTACAAATAATGTTATATTCAAGTTAGTTACTAATATAAGGAAACAGAATTAATTTTTCCTTCTTATTTTTTTTAATCCAAATTTTATGGAATTTAAACATGTGCATTTACGCTTGAACTGTAAAGCAAGTTTTAAATTTAACCCATATTATTGAGAATAATTGTATCTCCTAAAGACTACAGAAACTTACTGTTTCTGAGTAGAATTCACCTACTGGACAGATACAAACCTGAAGAGTTGGTGGAATATTAAATCTAGATTGTAATTTATTAAAATAAACAACAAGAAAGAACAAGAGTTCTGTAATTTTCCAGTCCCATGATAGGTCTTTCAGATACATAATGTTGGATAAATCACGAGGCATCAAGTTACTTTATGTCCCCTTTGAACAGCAATAATAATACCTAAGTCCCATTCATGGTGCCATGTTCTCTTGTCCATCCGCTTCCCAAGAAAACAGTGGCAGGCTTTGCGTTGACTTCACTGTTTATTAGATCAGCCCTTTAGCTCAACATTTTAACTTATGTAAAGGATTATGACCTCAAAGGAAAGTGATAGTGAATATCTATGAAACGGATATGACAATAACCAGCAAATACATCTTTATGGTTATAAAATACTCTCACTCCTTCCTTATCCCAACAGCTTGGTCACTTCTTTTGTTTGCTGCAACAGTGGACCTCATAACATCACAATCTGTTGCCATGGAAATGGCTGTGATTTTGCAAATTCAGTTTTATGTCTTCACGGTGATATCAGATAGACAAAAAAAGAACTGGGCAATAGGGATAAAAAAAAAAAAAAAAAAAAAAAAACTTGTTTGAAGACAAAAGGCCAAATTGATTCTAAATTCAGGCCTCAAATCTTGAACTTCCTCGTGTGAGCACCTTTTGAAGTTATTACTTTTCTGTGGTTACTTACATGGCTTACCTAGTTCCTTCTGGAAGGGAATGCCACATCAAGTCTGCCTGAACACTATCAAAGTAGCCTCATTCAAGTCTCTGGACTTATTATAGTACAACTAAATAATGATAAAATCATGATAATGATACTGTAAACATAGCTAATAGCATGGGAAATAGCCTTCCAAACACAGGACTTCAATGCATTTTCTGCTTTTTCACTGCTCTAATTAATCTACCACCTCAAGCATGTAACAGCTGCATTTTGGTCATATTCTGTTGATGCACAGTTTGGCAACACTAAGAAATTGGCTTCTATAATTGGGGTTGGCATCCCAGAAAAATTATGTCACTTTTGCCACTCTGGAGTGATTCCCCCACATCGATATTATTTTAGATTGTAAGTGACTTTATTCTGAAATAAATTCTCTGCTTTAGAACAACAATAGTTCTTCTGAAATAAATTTATTCTAGAATAAAATACCCCACAATAGAAAATATGCTGGAATAGCTAAATGATAGGTATCTTGGAGATTAGACAAAACTTCAGAGTATGGACTTTTTAAACAAGTGCATCAAGCTGTTTTTTTTGTTGTTTTTGTTTTGTTTTTTTGGGGGGTGTTGTTTTTTGTTGGTGGTGGTGGTGGTTTGTTTGTTGGGTTGGGTTGGGTTGGGTTGGTTTGCCTGCTGTTAAACCTTGCTCTTTTCTGTAATATAACCCCAGCACTAAATAACAAAGATATACGGTTCTGATACAAGTCACAGTGCAAGCTGTGATTATTTTGATAAAAAAATCTTAGGTGGAGTTTGTTATCTATTCACTGTAGAATGGATGTGTTTTCAATATGGGTCTTAGTTAACCAAATTTACATGGATCTCCTCAGATACTCCATGTTGTTGCCATCTATTACTGGAGATGTGCGTATCCCAAATGCCTGAAGTTCTGCCTGGAGTTCAGCCTCTGCATTATGCTGAACCACAGGTCAGACACGTGCAGTACCTGGGCGCGTTCCTTCTGTGGAGGCCATTGCAGTTTAGACCTTTACTGAGCCAGAGAAAGGATGGATGGTTGCGATTCCTTAGTTCAGAGGTTACATGTTCAGGCCATTGCAGCCAGGACTCTGTCTTATTCAACACTCAGTTATGGGAGGAAGTACTGAAGTTGTTCCAGGGATGGGAGTTAGAACATGTCTTTTGCTGTACAGTAGCTTTTAAAGGGAATATATTTCACCACTCTTTTGAAGAACAGTATTAATTGGCAAAAAATACCTTTTTATTTTTAAATAATAAACAGTTGGATAAGATCATTGTTCATTATGTTTCAGCCTTTGCTAATGAATCTACATAATGTGAGGTCGATCAGACCAACTGTTTATGGTGAAATTAACAAATAGGCCAAAGCAGTTATTGCAGGAAATTGTCTGTGAATATTTTGAGAGATACTATCTTCTTTCCAAATGATAGCATTAGCAAACAGTTACAGACTTGAACTGCACTCGTTAGAAATATATACTTTGGCACAACTACAGAAAAGAGAGTTAGACAAAGTTAAAAAGGACAAATTGTTTTTCATAAACATAGGACAACTGTAAAATATTTCAACTACAAAATATTTCAAAACTGCTTTGTGAAAAGCGATGCAATATTGCATCTAGCTACGCTGGTATAATTGTGATAAGCCTTAGTTCACATTTCGCTGTGTCTATTTGAAACCTAAAGGTGGGGGTTTGCACTGGAAAGCTTGTCTTTTTCCCATTTATAGCATTTGGTCTAATAAACTGTGCTGCCTTTCTCTACTTTGTATGACTTACTTGTACAATGCAAACATGCACCACTCAAGAAAAAATGTTAAGCTATAAGAGCAAACACACATATATGAACAAACAGCTTGAGGACAAAGCTGTGAGCACAGGGGAGCAGTTCTCTCTGAGGCTGTAAATACATTTTCAAAGCAGGATTTTGTGACTGATTAGTTCCTGGATGTAAATTTCAAAATAAATATTGGTATTCAGTGAGAGATAATTACTAGTGGCATTATGAGCCTGACCATTTACTGTCAAAAGCAAAAGCTATGCTTGTTTAATAATGTAATCAGAATGGGAACTCTTATGTCTGAACCATTTTGAATCACATTACAATAAGATGAAAATAGCACTTGAAACAATTCAACAGGGATCCCATGTGAATTTGGATTGAAGAATAAGCTGCAGAATCGCACTATCAGCTATCATACGATTAGGTATACCCTGTCTACTGATCGGGATGAAAATGCTTTTCTTAAATCTCTTAAGAACTTTGTTAGTTCTTTATACGCTTTAAGATATCACATTGATATAAATTCCATTGTGCTGAACTGTTAACACTGGAAGAAAGTTCAGTGGTTAAAATAACAGTTACTGAGTAAATTCAGACATCTAAGGTAATAATAAGCTCACTGTTAAAAAAATAAAAAAAATAAAAAAAAATAAAAAAAATAAAATAAGTTAACAGGCATGAAAATGCCATGAGCTGAATCTTCAGGGCTCTAGAATGAGTGTAGAATAAGTACTTATCTTTGGATTACTTGTTTGAAGTAAAACTTAGTCCCATACTTTGAGAGCCAGATTGTACTATGCAGAAGAAGGGCCAAATGTCAGAGAAGAATTAAACTAGCCACCGGAAAGATGTAATCATTGCAAATTTGTCAGAGCACCAAAAGGAAGGGAGAGTTGCACAAAACAAGGTGAGCCTTATAAAGGACAATTATGTGCTGAGGTGCTCTGCAGTAACTAGTTGCATGTTCCACTCAGGCTTCTGCTAAGGACAGTTTGATGGGTATGTTACAAGGAAGAATGGCATGGGGAGAAAAAAATACAGAAGTTACAGAAACAAACTCTTGATTATTTTTTTAAGTCTAACAGTGGAAAAAAAAAAAAAAAAAAAAAAAAACTTCAAGAAGCTTATGCAGGATGAATCTTTCTGCTAGAAGATCACCCAGTGGTACAATCTGATTCTCATTTGTATTTTAAATATTGAGTTATAATAGAATATGTCAAATAACAAAGGCTTATCATAATTTGGCTAAGATGGGATTCTATTCAAGTTCATAGATAAAGGTTTACATGTTACAATTGCTTCATTTTTGCTATTCTCTGTTATATCAGTAGAAATTTAATATACTGTGTCCCTTATATTCACAAATATTAGCATAAATACCAGAGACATTGATTTTTTATTTTTTTTTAAAAAAAGTGTCAAAAACATAATACCCTTTTTTTAATCTGAAAGTAACAGAAATTAGAATTACCAGTTGTGAGACTTAGAGGCCAAAGGAAAGCAAAATGTTGCCAATACCTAACAAAAACAAGAGGTCTAAAATGAGTAAGCCACTGCAGACCAAATAAAACATGACAGCAAAGGAACCCCTTTTCAAACTGAAAAAAAAAAAAAAGATAAATTTCAGAAAGTGGTTGCTAACCCAGGAAGATAACGGATAGCTCATTCTGATAAAAATCATGTGGTATTGTTCACTCCTGGGTCAATTTTACAGAAAGAACAGAAGCTCCTTAAACAAAACTCAGGGTACTCTAAGAGGACACAGACACTATGACAAAGAGGTGATAATAGCTACTAGAGGCAGTAATTATATAGTCTACACAAGTTTTTGTTGTTGTTGTTGTTTTGTTTTGTTTTGTTTTACTTTATTTTTTCCTTATCATTACTCAGGTAGCTGAGGCTGGTGAGGCTAGGAGATAACAGCCTATTGCCAACACTTTTGTCATACCTTTAATACAAAGGCTATTTCTAAGCCTGTTTGGGATTATTTTTCTCCCATAATCTTAAATGGTAATCGCTATTCATCATGAGGAACTCTTCAGGATACTGCTTTTCAGGCCATTCTCATTCCTTACATGAAACAGTTTTTATATTCATCTATACAGCTTGCAAAGGTGCTGTCCGCCACTTTCCTAATCCTGTCAGGTATTTAGGAGCACCCAGAAGCTCCCCCCTTCACTGCATGAGAGGCTGCGTGTACTCTCCTAGTGCCGGGACATCGCCAGGTCTGTGTCCTTCCTTCCACCCTCGTGGGGGCTCTTTCCACCCCCATACCATTCGCTCTTTATCCTTTACACGCACTGGACTCTCATGGCTCTTTCCTTCAGACCCATCTTTCACTCCGCTATTACTTCTTTCATTTCTACAATGAGAAGACAAGCAGAGATGAGGTATTTTGTTGTTATACCGCATGCTGTTAATAGCTTTGATCTGCAGACAATTACAGAACATACTGAAGCTTCTGGTTCTGCCAGCTCTGTATCTGGAGCTCCCTATATTCCCTGTTTAGCTTTCCTTTTAATTTGATTCTACCTAACTCTGTAAATAGCTATGCATTTATGCCTAGGGCATTCTTTGAGAAATTGTGGAACTGATTGGATGTATTATTCTAAAGCCTCCACGTTCCAACCAAAAAGACAAATGCCACCACCCTGAGAATAAAACCTTGCTTCATTTGACTACCTGTGTTATCTGCAGAGGCCTTCCTGGGGCGAGCTATTTGCAGGGTATACAGAAGCAGGTGTGGCTTTCATGTTGCTGTGAAGGTGAAGCCATTGTGACAAGAGCTAGGGCTGGTTTCATAAAGACAGTTTGAAAAGACAAAACCAGGACATTGGCTTTACTTCACAGGTAGGTGAAAGAAGGCAAGGGGCACAGCTAGACGAGCTAGGAACCAAGAACAGCCAGCTGGAGAAAGTTCTGTGATCAATATCCAAGAAAAGGTTTTATTTTATTTTTTTTTTATGAAATTCACCATTAGAGATATTGAGGAGGCCTATGTATTTAATTCCTGAGTTTTGAGGCACTGTAATAGAGCTGTCAAACAAAGATACAGAAAGTGCCACTGTTTCCACTAGACATGACAAGCTAAGGATTCCCAACAAAGTAAGCTGTCGAGGCCACCTGAAGAGGGATAATGAAAGTGATTACATCAGCAAAGAGGAAGGAACAATCCAGGTAAAGAGTTGGTGGATGTTTGATCTTGGAGGGTTGCTGTTACCTCCAGTGCAGTCATCCAAAGCTGTCTAAAAATTAAATAGGCTAAAAGAACAAGAATGCCTAGGATTTCTTCCAGGAATTTCTGTAGTTACCTACTAGGCATCAAAGGATACTTCTTTTGAACCTTCAAATATACAAGGAGGTCACATGTGCTAGTGACTGCAGATTTGATAACCTATTATTCATTATTTTCTTGTATTGATTGTTTTGCAGTCCCATGGCATGTGTGTTGTTTGCTGTGTCACACACACACACGAGTTGTATAGAATTTTTATTTTATTTTATTTTATTTTATTTTATTTTATTTTATTTTATTTTATTGTTAACAGGAGTAACAGTGACTGTCAGTAATGACAGTGGCAGCCTATTTTTTCCTTATTAGTTCTGATCAGGGGTTCTTATATGAACATTAAATCCGGTTTTCATGATGAATGGTGTCTTCTGACCAGGACAAAAAATGTCAGGTTGAGCTGGGATATTTTCTATATACAGAAGACTACAGTCTTCTTTAAAGATTACCTTTAAAAGCCTAAAATCACAACAAATTAAAGACTTGGCTTAACTACTTTGATAAGTCTTTTAAAAGGGAGCATTAGATGTAATACTTGGGCAATACTGACATTCAGGACAAAGAGACAAGCCAAAGCAATGAGAAAATTATGGAAAAGTAAGGTATTGCCCACAAATACAAATAGCCACTAATTAAGTATCTGTAGTTAGAAAAATAACACTTTTTTTTTTTTTTTAACTCTAGGTGGCAGCAGTGGAACAAAATAGAGAAAAGGTATGATTATGATTATACTTGCTCACTGTTAATACAAAATCCATTAATTAAATACTGCTGCTATTTCTTGACACAGTATTACTTTCATACTCTAGATGGCAGCAGCACCACAAAATACAGAGAAACAAGATTCATTGTATTCATGCTAAGTTCAAATATCCATCCTGTACAAGTTTGTGGAGATTAAAGTTGGAGAGGATGAAATGCATGTTTCCTGTAGGCATTTTTGCACTACAAAAGAAGAAGAAACTAATAATAATTGTGAAATATCAGGTACCGTTAGAGATGCATCACTTGTGAAGTAAGGCTACATTTTATCACTCTGAGGACATTTTTGCTAATGAGGAACTGATGTGCAGAAAATGTAAATGACAGCGCCCCTCCAGCCGGGAGTAGTAAACTGATCCTTAAAAATCTGCACCTGTGAGTATCTGTCAAGGATCTTGCTTTTATTTGTTAAGAGAATTACTTTATTTGTTTATTTATTTATTTATTTTTGCAAGAGAAGAGAGTAGCAGTAATCATAGCAGGTATTCAGTCTTTAAAATTGGAAGCTTTTGCATGTATTAGGTCAGAAGGACTTCATATATTTTAGTATGAGTCAAAGAGCTTTGAGGCAAAAAAGAAGGCATTTACTGTAGATTATACAAAGTTTTGGTAAAACCCATTTTGAATATTGTTTAAGTAGAAAGCATTGTCAGTGCCAGCTCAACAGAAGGCTGATGGGGAGGTAGAAGTGGGAGGGATTGGCAGTGGAACTACATAATCTCAGCTCCAGTGCTTTTCCCTCTCCTGACAGACAGTGGATGAAAAACTGCCTGGAAAAAAATCCAGGCAAACTTTTGTGTTCCTGCCAGGTGAGGTTGTGCCGCATTTTACAGAGAATGATTTAAGTATAGCAAGTTTGTTGTTCATATTGTTGTGGGTGTCTACCCTATGTTTTTTAATACCATTATGGCCAAAAAAACAAGTATCCACCAGAGACTGCATGATAGGCAGTGTAATGCACCACCAGATGTAAGCACTGAATACTAAGGCAAATTTGGTGTAGGAAGGGGTTCTCTTCAAACGGCAGGGGAAATAGAACTTACTGCTGACAGAGGATGGACTTAGACAAAATGGGACACTTTCTCCAGCTGGCTGGAGTATTAGCCTCAGTCACAGAAGCTTCCTCAGGATTAATTAGAGTATTATCTGGTCCAGTTTTAATTGTGTTAGGAGCGGATTGTGTCAACCACAGATTGTTGCCCAGTGCCATAAAAGGTTCATACTATGGAGATGATTCTATTGACATCCTTTGGGAGCGTTCCTTGTACAAATGTGTATGCTGAGGGAGATGACCGAATGTGAGCAGGGTGACTAGGGTATATGACAGACCCAAACTCTAATTGGTGTCCAATTCTTTTTTTTTTTTTTTTTTTTTTTTTTCTTTGAGCACTTAATAGTTGTTCAATCAGGAAAGGTTTTTGATCTATGCTGCTTATCAGAAAAAAAAAAAATCATTATTCTATTATTTAGTCTTTAATAAACTCTTTAAAAAAATGAAGGAAAATTGATTTGGTATAACTAGTATTAAGCTAAAACGAAAGCTAAGGCAGTAAACTTACTGAATGAATACTAACTGGAGTATTTTGTTATATTAAATAGATGTTTATTAGCTATTGAGATATTGGATTGTAATTAAATCATACAATCACCAGTACCGCACCCTGACTGTAAACTCTGCAGAATCATTATGTGCTATCTGATTATAAACCCTGAACAATTTCATCTGCTGAATCTGCAACTCAGAAATGGTTAGTATTTTAACAGAGAGATTAAAAAAAAAATAGCACCTGAACAGAACTTTTTGAGAAAAATATGGTCTCCTTTCATTTCGTTTCTTTTGTGGTGGCTAATATATTCCTTTACTCAAAAGTAAGCTTATCAGACCTTTGCTTTAGACTGCTTGAAACTATTATAAAGTTTTTTTGGCACTTTTCCCAGATAAACTACAGGTGCTTATAATGAACAGGCCTAACTGCATTTCAAATCCTAAAATTAAATTAGAAATATTTTGATGTTCCTCACCAAGGAAAAGAAGGGATAAAGGTAGATAAAGAAAAACATATTGAAGCCTGCAAAAAAATTGCAACTCTTCTGTTCTCTGGTTTTACAGTCTCTTGAAAGACAAGGTGAAGCAATCTTAGAACCGAGTGGTGGTGTTGGGACTGCTTCTCGTTATCAGGCTTTCTTCACAATGCAAAAGGAAGCCCATGCCCAGGGCTGCAGAGACTGCTCTGAAGCTCTGCAATTAGATGTGCTGAGGCTTCTATTTTCTGGTGAATACCAGGTGCCACTTGGACTGTAAAGCTTAATGTCGTTTGAGGCCCTGTATAACTTCATGGTTGCAAATCGGTGTAGTCTATGAGATCAGAGTCTTCTGAGGATTAGGCACTGCTTAGCCGCTTGTCCTGTAGGTACAAGTACCTGCTGGGGGAGCTGTTCCAGGGAGACAGTGATTCCATGGATATAGTGGTTTTTCCTATTAAAATGAGATTCCCATTGAACTTAACACTGCGGTGTTAATTTTGCAAAATGTATATGTGCATTCTCTCTTTTACTCCCTCCATGCTGTAGCCAGGTTCACAGACAAAGCCGTTCTACTGGTGGGATGAAAAAGCACAGTGAAAGAAAGGGCGTTGCATCCTTCACCTGGGTAACATCTCTGTTCTTTCTCTGCTTTGAATAGATTCTTTAAAGGCTTGGACAACTCTTGATGGTAGACATCCCATTAGCTGGTGCCAGCTAATGTTGCTGATGGGATGAGGGCAAGGACTGCTGCTGCCTTCTCCATAGTAATATCGATATAGTAATAGTAGTAGTGTTATTTTCTACCCGCCATTAAATTTGCCAGTTGAATAGCAGCTGCGTACTGCAAGAGGCTAATCGGCTTATTGTTTTGTCTGTTTCCTGTTTTATTGCACTGACTTTTTGAATATTTCTTTAGAGGGGAGTTCCTGTGCCCAAAACTATAATATACTTATATGCTGTCTGACCTCCTGGTTAGTTTTGCGTGGAAAGGACTGAAGACATGTTCTGGAAAGTATCTTGAAGTGGAGTAATGCAGGAAGAGAGATGATACAAGAAGGCTATAAAATGTATGTTTTCTTTTGAGAGCAAAAAAATGCATTAAGACATAAACATTTGCTGTGCACGAGTGCCCAGCTCTCTGATACAATGCCACTTCATTGAAGTGGTCCTCTCAGCCTGTGAGGAACTGTTGTTAGCCAGAGAGACATAAATTACTCCTTGCTTTGTGAACTACTATAATGATCAAGCATAGAGGTGTCCTAATGTACTGAAATGAGACAATGACTGAAGATGTTGAAAAGCACTTACTGAGATTGTCACAGAATCCTTGCAGCACAAGCTGGCTTCTTTGAAGTTTTCTCCAGCACTGGTGAAAAACTTTCAAACTTTTTTCTTTTTCTTTTTTTTTTTTTTTTCCCCTTATATTTTGCAAATCATTCCTGTGAGCTCAAACAGAGGTAGCCCCATTCACAGTCTTACCCTGTAGGCTAAACCAGTTAGTCATAAATCCTAAAGAAAGTGATTCACCAGCACTTTGATTGGTCTCCAGTGGACATTCTCTAAGCTTGTTGCCCTGGGAATATTGCTAACAGCAGGGCAATTCTCCAACTAATATGTGATTAATAAAAAGATCTTTGCTTAATAGAATGTGGAGGTTGTGTAATGAGGAGGACTTCCGTGTAGGTAATATAAATGGTTCCCTGGTACAGAAGATTATGACAGGATCTTTAATGTGAAGTCCATGAAATAAAAGTTTCTCAAAATTATAAATCGTGGTATACAGAAAAGAAAGTACCATTTAGATGAAGGCACTGTACCCAAATAATCTTACATACTGATCAGTGTGAAATTTCTGATGTAGCGGAGGCATTCAGCTCATTTGAAGATGACTTCACGTTTTTTGCTGTCACTGTGGTAATGCAAACCAGAGATGTACAGCCTTGTTAGCTGTGAGAGCTGCATCTCTGCTTTACAAAGCCTTGTAACCCACAGCTCCTCCTCCTGTCTACAGCAGCCACTGATGGCGTTCCCTCTTCTAGCAAGCAGCTGTCACCCTCTTTCATACAGCAGTCAAATTCACCTTCACTGCTTCAACAGGCAGCAGCTCTGTTGAGCGAGCTCATGTCAAGCTTTTTGTCTGCTAGAACCCTCAAGTCCTTCTCCACTGGGCTGCTCTCAGCTCCTGCCTGGGATTGCCCCAACCCAGGTGCAACACCTTGCACTTGGCCTTGTCAAACCTCACCAGGTTCACATGAGCCTACTTCTCAAGCTTGGCCAGGTCCCTTTGACTGGCATCCCTTCCTTCTCTTGGTGTTGTCTGCAAACTTGCTGAGGGTGCACTGGATCCCATTGACTATGCTGGTCACAGGACAGACCCCTGAGGGACACCACTCATCACCATACTCCACCTTGACATCAAGCCATTGCCCACAGCTCCCTGGGTGCAGCCTTCAAATGAATTCCTTATCCAAGTTCTCGGTCCAGCCTTCATCTCTTCAGGTTGGATATCACGTCGTCATGTGGTACCGTGTTACAGACCTTATGCAAGTCCAGGTGGATGACGTTGGTCAGTCTTCCCTTGTCAACTCATCTTCTAAACAACCTACTATCACCTCTGCTGTGTAAGCTGTTACCCTCTTTACCTATCGGCTTTCACATCCTCTGGAAGTACCTGCTGCTAGACCTAACTTCTGTAGGAGGCTACTGCATGAGGGAGGAGGAAGCAGGCAAAAGGTCTGGGCAGGGATGAGGAAAGGCTCAAGCTACAATGGAAATACCGTATGGGTCAATTCCAGCACAAGGGCTGTGCACCAGACAACAAGGAAAGGCTGTAGTGTTTTCACATAAAAGAGAGTGAAGTTGGCTTTCTCCAGCTACAGGTCAGATGTACCCTGTCTGAGGTGATGGTCTTCTTCAGTCCATGCTCTGCTGGACTTCATAGCTCACCCACTGCACAGCTTGGGTTCAGCGTTAGTGAACACTGTAGCTTCTGCATAGTGACTTTAAATGTTTCTTTAAAAAATTTCTTCTCAATGAACACAGGCAGTGTTGAGTGAGCCCAAATCCAACAAAATCCAGTTCTTACAGTGATGTAAACATCAAAAATGTTGTTTATTTGGTAACCAACTTTGAGCAATACATTTTGAACTGAAGAACTCAAACCTAAGAGGAAAAAAAAAGAGAAAAAACCCTCAGCATTTCATACTGGAAGCAAGTGTTATCTTTGAAGCATGAACAAGCTGCACCAGTAATGCTCTTAGCTGAGCACGCAGTTTCTTAGTTTGGTTTTGCTGATAACTAAAAATTAACAATTCAGCATAAGTCTTAATATAAATGTCTCTGTCTGCCACCTGCTAGACTTTCCTCCAGTACTTTCTCCATCTTCATGCTGTATACATCAGTATTAGCAATGACGGATGCAGCAACAGGGACCTTGAACTTTAGAACAGTGACTTGGCACCTCAGCGCAATACAGCTCGAAAAGGACTGCGCTCCCTTACAGCATACCCAATCTTCTCAAAAGGTTACATGTCAAAAGGTCACCAGACTATATTCCCAGACTTTTTAGAAAATGGAGAGTATCAAAGCAAGATTTGGTATTTGTTTTATGATACCATTTCTATTCTGATAAGGGAGTAGGCAGGTGCATGCTTTCTTTCCCTAAAGTTAACTCTTTCATTATGTTCAATCTTATCTACCATCTTTTAACTGCATTTTACTTCAGCTAATTTTTCCAGACCTGGGAGAGAGAGTAAGACTGCATTTTTTCCTCTTTTTTCCTCTTTTTTTTTTTTTTTTTTTTTTTTTTGTCCTGTCAACAGAATTGCTTACTAAGTTCCATGTAGTTCCATGTGTACACATGTACTGAATGAATCTAGATAGATGATACAAGTTAGAATTTTAAAGGCAGAGGTCTTGACTGACTGGAAGTGAAAGCCTAAAACATTATGCATGCATAACATGATGAAACAGTGGAAACACAAGCTTTAACTACAATTTCAGTTGCTGGTTTATGGTGCCAGCTGTAGGTTTGCAGGTTTTCCAAAACCAGTGGTACAAAAAACAAAACCTTTGCTTTTAAGCTGATCAAATTTTGTGCACTCATTGACAGACGGTGGTAATAAGTCTGCTCTGCAGAGAAGAATGTGTAGAAATTCAAGTATTGTATAATCTCATTATCAAAGAGAAACCAAAGCTTTGATGTCAACAGGAGTCCATCCATATGGATATAAGTAATTTCTGTAATCTTAATTATTTTTCCTCTGTTTTATTATTATTATTTATTTATTATTTTAGTGCATCATGAAATAGTGTTCTCCTAAGAGACAGAAAGCAGTTCAGGGATTTTTTCTTTCTTTTTTAAAAAAAAAAATATTATTTTTTATTTTAGTTTTAATGTGAGTCTTTGCTGTTAGTTGAGTTACTATGAAAAAGTGCAATGCCTCTGTCTAGAAGGATTGCAGATGTGTGTCTCTAAGAGAGATGTAGGTGGCATATTGACCATATGAGGGATGCACAAGAAGGATGAGTAGTAATTCATTCAAAATCCCCAGTCGTAATACTTTGATGTATTATCACAATATAATCTTGTGTGTTAATAGCTAATTATAATATATACATATTAAGGGCAGTAATTAGCCAGGTGAGCTTTGCTTATGTAAATTCTACTGTCTCAGTTTGAAATTGATAGTGGCTGTTACTTAATAGTGTTTTTTAAAAAAAAAAAAGGCATGCAGCAGCTTCACACATGGGGGCCTGTGGGCCTGGAAGACTCTATCCACAGTTGTTTCCTCCTCACTCTTTACTGAAGATTCCTAGGAAAATATTTTCCACCCAAGAACTCTAGTGTTCCTCTGATTTGGTGATATTAATCTTATTTAGGTGCGTGCCCTTTTCACAGACTCGATTTAATGTGTCATTTTTCTCTGCCACACAGAAGAGGGATGAGTGAGGAAGAATCAAAACTTTTCTGAAAGCAAAAAGAAAGGCTTTATTATGTGAAGCTTAAACAGAAAAGCAAGAGTGACAGGATTTCCATACAACTGAAAGATTATCTTCTTTAAATGTGTAACTCGTGTTTGCTCTTTATGGGTAGATTGTTAGACTGTATGCTCAGCTCTCTCGAGAGGCATTTAGGACTTCAAATAGAGTAATAAATTAATTTGCGAGATAGAGACAATAATGAAAGATTCCATTTCAAACCACTGACGTGAAACTTTTGTGGAATTTTCAAACATTAAAAAGCGTAAATGACAGCCTTATTTACTTGCGTAAATGAGCCCACCAATGAAGTAAAATACAAGATTGACAGCATTAGGAAGAGAAGCTCCTTTTTTATCTACAAAAGAGATGTGACTTACAACAGTGTTATTACTAGCTTTCTTCCATGATACTTGACCACCTCATGACCCTGAGAGGCCAACCACAACAAAGTGAGGGCAGATTAGAGATCTGGTGTATGCAATCCTTGCTTTTTCTTGGATAACTAAAGTTACTCTTGGCAACAAGGAGATGATGAGTTGACACCCATCATCTAAGAAAGGAAACCATTAGTTTACTCAGAAGGCCAATATGAAGCTACCAGATGGGAACAGTTTTCTGTCACTATCTGTCAAGGCTAGAGTGTTGCTATCCAGCCTCCTGTGACATCAATTTTATGCTGAGAGCACAGCAGTCTCAAAAACCACTGAAAAGCCATTTAGTTGTAAAGTATAAGAAACATCTGTCAGAGGCTAAAAGTGTTAAAGAAATGCTTAACCGTACATTGAGTTGGCAGATTCTTAGGCTCAGATTACAGGAAAAAAAAAACATTAGCAATGAAAGTCCACAAGATTTATCCTAATTTTTCAGATTACTTCTTCAGAAAGTCTCCTTTTGAACTGTTCTTCAACAGAAGAACAAATGTGTAGACTTCAATGCTTAATAAAGCTAAAAGCTTCTCCCTGGGGTAATTGAAATTTTTCTATCAAAGGATAGATAGACCTGGTTGCAGCTGCAACAAAGAAGAAACATATAAAGCCAAGTGGAAAGCAGTTAGACAGCATTGGTGGTGTAGGACCATTGAACATGGTCTTGCTAATTGGAATCTATAGCACAGGACATTCAACTACATGCTGGGCAAATGACCCTGAAAGTTTCAAGTCTATCTAGTATAAAAAAAGTTCAGATGTAAAAATAATCATACGAATGATGGATTCTGTATTCTTGAATGGGCACAACCAACCAGAGATCTGGGTAACTGGCAAATTTCTTTTTTAAATAAGGCCCTTTGAGTCCCATATATGCATCTACTTTCACAAGCATTTCAAAACCTGTCTTCTAATAATTTCACACAGAGCTTTCAGAGAAGCAATTTTCAAAAGAATGAAAGTAATGAAACACAGCAAAGTTTTACATTTTTATTTCTGTACTTTGGGAGAATTCCTATTGAAGACAGAAGGCAGTTCAAATTGGAATTTCTTTACTGCCAACAAAAATGTGTGACTCTTGATCTAATGAAAAATTAGAGAGATTGAAAAGCAGAAGTAGACTTAGGAAGGATTTCAGTTACAGCAGGATGCAGCCCTTATTGCATTTGTAGTTCAAACTGTGATCTTTAAGGAGACCTAAATTGCTCCAGAATGTGGAATTTAGGGTATGTGAGACTTTTTTTTCTCAGAGGAACAAGTATGGGTAGCTAAGACATCAGCCTTTATTGTTATGCATTTAGAAAACATACTTTAATTTAAATAAAATGCCCTTTAATGATGAAAATGTTCAGTTCTTAAGACATTTGTCATGCGAATTAAAAGTTGTTCAAAATGGTTCCATACAGTGGAACTTGTGAATTTTGTCAACATTTCCAGTCCTGCAATCTGATTTGGATACACACAATATGTTATACAAAAAAAAAAAAAAAAAAAAAAAAAAATGATTTTATTATTGTGGTTGCTATTGGTATGCAAGGTTCACTGGGTTAAAATCCAAAGTGGCATTCTCACACTCTCTATAGCTCTGTTAGCACAAAAGTATTTATGGGAAGTGAAACAGATACTAAATAAAGTACCTGTCTACATGCTTGGCTGTGTTGGGGCCTTCAAAAGTTAAAGCATGGCAAGACAGAAACCTGCTTCTATAACTCTCAAGAGCCGGAAGTACTTTGAGTTGTGAACTAGTCTGTTCTTAAAATGAATTATTTTGTGATTTAGATTACATCAAGTAATCCGACAGGAACAGGTACAGCTTTGTCTGAATGCTGGTGTTTCCTTTTTTGGAGTCCTGTGGCATTAAGTTCTTATACCTCCGATCATACAGTTATGGTCATTATGATGCCAACATGCTTACTTCACGCAAAGCTTGCTCAGGGCTTCATTGTCTTCTTGTTAGTGTAGGCACTGACTTTAAGAAATTAAATACTAATACTCAGAACAGGAGATCAAACGTGTATATTCGGATGTTTGAAAGACACAGGTAGTAAGTGATGTAACCTAAAGTTACATTACCTGAAACCCTGCTCTAGTCCAGTCCAGCACCAGAATGTAGACCTCTATCTACACAACACTGACACTAAACTCAAAGCTGGTCCTCATGTTGAGTCAGAACAGAGGAAGTCTAGCAGTAGACTTGTCTGAGGTTAAAGAAACAAAATTGTACCAAGAGTAGAGTAAAAATAGTATTTTCCTTTTCTGGTTTCTATTGAAAGTATTCAGGAAACAAAAATGATTTCATTTGTGTTCATGCGATACAGTGATAGGAAGAATAAAACACTTGGAGATCAGAACTTCCAGGGCTGGATGTCTAAAGCTCATAATACGACAGGCCTGTCCACAGCGTTACTTCACCATGGCCTCACATGACTAGAGGGGTACCTCTCTGGTACTCAGTGCACTTCACTTCATGGCTTGGAACAAAGTCAAGCACAAGCTAGGTTATTTTTGATCAGTTGCATTCAGACTAGCATTCAAAAGCAGCAGAATCCAAGTGATAATGAAAATTAGCAAACCAAGCCAACCCCATGAAAAGTTGCTCTGTGAATGGATGAGCTTCAGACCACTGCATAAAGTCCATTAAACAGCAGTGTTCTCATCTGAGTTCATTAAAATTTCAGCAAAATGATTTTGCATTTTCTTTGCACTGTGCCAGAATGAACATTGTGCTTACAGCAGGCATTGTCTAGTGCTTCTCTTTGCTTTTAAAATGACATCAAACTTTTAGTTCTATTTTGCTTACTTCCCTGTGCTGCTACTGAAAAAAAACATGAAGATCAGCCATGCAATGGTAAGACAGACGTTCATCCAGTGTGAAATAAAACAAACAAGGTTTATATGCTGTAATTCAGTGTAAAATTACTTTTCACATAGTGCTGTGTTGCCTGGATTTATGTATTTCTTTTGCTGAGCATGCATATTATCTTGTGGATTTTGAACAAATGAAACCTGAGTCATATTTACTCATCATTACTTCATCATAAATACAGACTGCAGTCAAAAATGATTTCCTTTTAGCATTGTTTCTTGATGTCTTCCTTATATAATTTAATTGGTTTGGTGACTTTTCTTTTTTTTTTTTTTCTTTCTTTTTTTTTAGACTGCAGTGACAAAGCAGAGTGTAACAGTAAATACCCACTGCATTCTGTGAATTATTAACATGTTTCATCCTACTAAACATGGGGGATTTAAAATGCTATATCTGTGGGACATTTCAATTTCACTCTGTCTAAACACAAAGATAAATGTGAGTGCTATCAGTTGCAAAACACACAAAATAAAGTAGCTCCAAAAAATCTCCCTTCCAAGGTAAGTATGAATGCTTATTTACAACAATAGGAACACTTATTTCTCCTTTCTCTGATTTCCATAGCAGACAGAGCTTTTAAAACTGCACTACACAAAAATGTTTTTACATACACTCACTTAGCAACACCTTTTGTGGATCCTATTTTCAGAAGCGGTGTCTGCTTACAGTACTTGCAGATGTATCCGGGCATGGCACATGCAGTCCAGCTAACCTCCAGACAAATATTCATTCATTTGCAAAGGTCAGGAATGCATTTGTAAAAGGCTGCTGAAAATTGGTAGAGATTCCTCTTCGGCTCAATAATTCAAATAGTGCAAAAATCACAGAGAAGGACAAAAGCAAACAAAACACAAGTTTTTCTTTGTTTTCTTTCAATTTTCATAGCAAACCACTGGCCCCTTATACAGCCGCAGCCCAATAGGACAATCTGTGTTGAGACAACGTGCACAAGCTTTGTGCCGTGATCCTCTGATGTAATTGCATGGGTCTAGTGGAACTGAATTTACGTGTCCCCAATTTAATCATGCTACCCAAGAACATTACGCGGAACAAAGAAATCATAAACCCCACACTTGGAAGCATATCATTCTTCAGAACTTCTCCAAGACTTTTTCTGAGTTGTGATGTAGTTTTGTCATTTGGTAAAATGTAAGAAGCCAATATGTTCTTATAATATCCTTCAAATACTCATTTGTGTTGCTTGTCTCCACTGAGGTAGTTTACAGAGGATCTAAGTGCTGCCAGCTGCCTAAGCTTCTGCTAAGGTTGGAAGTCTCTGAAGTCTCTATGTCCCTCATAGGTATCAGCCTTCTGCCAAAATTTCAGAAAGAGTAACTGAACCAGAGCTTTTTGTCCACTTAAAGTGGAAGGTAGATGATTTTTTAATCATTATTTTATGTTTTTATGGCAGAAGTTGCTAAATGTCAGCATTTTCCTTCATTGAATAGAATGTACAACCCAGGTTCTACACTCTGGGTTTGTAAGTAAAGGTACAAGTCTGAATTTATTTGACCTTGATTTTTGCCTAAGTATTTTTTTCACGAAATCTGCTAAAAAGGCATGCTTAAGGGGGTTTCATTTTATTGGAGGTAAGGAATATGTGCAGAAAAACATGGCAATAACCCTTGTTTTCCTAACAGCAAAGACACTATAGTTAATTGGCACAGAAATAACTGATTAGTTGAATACACAAAAAACAATTACAAAATTTAACCATCAGCCTACTAGTAGTTTAAGAGGGCTATCAATTTGCATATCTCTTCACAAGTAAATATAATCTTAGTTTAAAAGATCACTGTTCTGAGATGTTATGTTGTTGATTTCATAGTTGTCTCAATCTTGACAGGGTCACTGAGCATGGCTACAATTTTTCTGCTTTTGGGTAAGATGAACATGTAACATTCTCATGTCAGAAGGTCCCAGAATGACAATTCTATTCTGACCTTTAGTTTCACAGATGACAGGATTTCCATGAATTCATTTTTGTATGAACTAGAGCATAGCTAATCGTGATTTTAAAATTGCCAGTGACATGAATCTAAAGAACCTTTTATTATTTTGCTCTCCTACCTGGGTACTTGCAGCTTGTGGCCCAAAAAAATATCTGAAAGTAATTAAAACTCTACTACTACAATACTGTTTCACTGTGAGTTGTATTTTCAATCCTTGGGGTATTTTGTGGTGGTGCTGGTAGTGGTGGGGGTTTATTTATTTATGTCTTTTTCCTGAATTCTCTCCAGTTTGTCATCATATTTCAGACAATGGCCTTTGGGAGAAATGGGAAAGGGGGTTGTTTGGTTGTTTGTCTGTTGGAATCAATACTTTCAAAGTCTTCTGCAGTTTACATTACCCATCAGTCACAAATGCTTTTTCCATCCTAAAACGAGGCTGTTTTCTTAAATTTTATTATTTTATTTTGAAAGACTATTCTAGAACCTTTCTCATCCTCTCATGTTTACCTCTAATTTCCAAATTTATTAATGGTCAATCTATACTTGCACATTGATGACAACTATCATCATCCCTCAGCCTCTAATCCTTCACCCTTTCTTTTGCTCACTTAAACAAACCAACCCTTTTTGTCCTCTTTCCAGCCATGCCCACTAAGGCAGGGAATCCTGCTACTCCTTGTTTGCTGTCCTTTTGTCATGATGAAGCTTGCTCTTACGTTGCAGAATAGGTTCAACAAGGGGTGGTTCAAAGTTCTTCATAATACCATGGACAAGACGTTTCAATGGGAAGTGATAAAAAAATATATATTTTTCTGCTCCCTGATGAGAATTCTTCTTTAAAATATAGGCGGCAGTTTCATTGTGAGTGTTGAAAAAGGAAAACAAAAAAAATCACCTTCCACAGTCTTCTGAAAAAAGTTGTAAGTAGCTAATGGTCCTCCCTTTCAGTATCTCAGTAAATAAAGTCATTTAATTTAGTAGTTACATCTAATTTATATTAAATGAAAACTGAACTCAAAACAGCTTCGTCCTCTACAACCCGGTTGATGTGCTCCAAACTATTACGGCCCATAAGCTAATAATATCTCTCTTCTACCCCAATTTTCACTTAAGTGTAGCAATCTGCTTCAGTATTACCCTGTAAATAACCCTGTCACTTTAACTGCTACCATGTGCACGCTTTTAGAAAAACAAATTTTATCAGGCAAATTCAGATGCAGATTGCGTTTGGCTCAAGCCAGTTCTTGTTATCATTACTGACCAGAACTATACCCCGTTTTGCAAATATGGACACCCAGACACCTCAGGAAGTTCTTGGGTGTTTTTTGTTTTGTTTTGTTTTTCCGTTTTGTTGTTTTTTTAACACCTTTTTTAACAGCTGACATTAAAAGACTGTTCCTTGGAAGCTGAATAAACCAATCTCAGGCTATGCAGTCTTGGGGCAATTAAAACTTTTGCCATATAATTTTTGCAGCACAACTGTTTGCTTCACATTATCAGCTCTCATAACTTATCCTGGAAAGTCCTGAGTGCCCTCTACCCACAGCAACAAGGGCACTTAGCACTTTGCACCAAGGGCTCTCTTACCTATGCATGTTCTAGGCACCATTAACAAAATAAATTGTGGGTAAATTTTAAAGATGTTACAAATATTTATAATAAAAAGTACTCTTCAACATTCCTTTGGAAGAAATATGATGTAACAATGAGAATAATCAGGCATATGGAATGGGAGAAGAGTAGATAATAGTTGTGTTTGTTTGTTTTTTCTTAGCATTACATCATACCCAAACAAAGATATGAGTTAGCGTGGAAGAAGCATGGTGTTGTCAGGAACTAGCAGAGCCTTTTTGTTTGTTGGTTATTTCCGCACTCGTTTGTGTATTGTTTCCCTTCATGTTTCACTACAGCAACTCAAAGCTCTAGGTAGGTAGATCCTACGTGGTGGGGTTAGGTAGGACATGGCTGCAAACCTAGCAGGTGCTGTCAAAACTTTTAATCTCTCCCCCTCAGTGGGGCACGTTGGGTTCTCTTTCATCAGCAGTTGACTTGCCCAGTATTTCTAGGCATGTGTTACCTGAAGTCCTCACCCCTGACAGACACGATAAAAGCTGGCAAAAAGCCACAGGGGGATATTAATATAGAGCACTTAGAAATTAATGCTTTTCCCAGGCAAAATACTATGTACCGTGTGCTTGTGTTTGAGGCTGACTTCCAACAGGGATGACCAGCAAAAAGGCCATTTTAAAGCTCTGTTATCGGTATGTACGAGTGCTGTAAAAACCATACGCATTTGGCAGGGATGAGGGCCTTTCCCCGAGCCCTGCATGACTAAGCTGACGTGCAGCACTGAGCTCACGGCCAAACTCGGGCCTGACTGCGGCGGGCGGGTCACGGCGCAGCACCGGCAGGCAGCCCGGTGGTTTTTATTTTTATTTGTCCTGCAGCAGAGCGCGGGGGAGGCCGGGGCCCACCCCCTTATGGCCGCCCGGTGCACTGCGGGGGCGGCAGACGTCCCCCGAAGCCTTAAAATAATAATAACAATAACACGGCTGACAACAACAGAACGCCACATTTCCCTCAGGCCCGCAGCGCGGGCGCCATTTCCCCGCGGCGGCAGCAGGGCGGGGCGCGGCGCCACCTGCGCCTCAGGGCGGGCCCGGCCGCGGCCCCCTTAGCCCGGCCGCCTCAGGGGGCGGCCCCGCAGCGGCCGCTATCGGCCGCTCCCACTCCCTCGGGGGAGGGGGGGGGCAGGCAGGAGCCTCCCGCCCTTCCCGCAGGGAACGCCTCGCTCGGCGGCTGCGGGCCCCCCCCGCGGCTCGGCGTGGGGCAGGCCGGCGGCGGTGCGCGGGGGCGGGGCGGGCGGGCAGCGCCCCCCCCGGCGGTGACAGTTTCTAGAAGCACGTCCCGGCGGCCTTTGCGCTCGCAACATGGAGGAGCTGACGGTGGAAGTGCGCGGCTCCAACGGGGCCTTCTACAAGGTACCGGCAGCCGGGGGGCGGCGGCTTCCCGGGGCTTCCCCCGCTCTGAAGGGGCCCGGGGGAGACCGGCGGCGGGAGTCCTGGCCCTAAGGGAGGGGGAAGGGGATGGGGGGGGTAAAGGGGGGAGCGGGTGAAGGTGTCGGGGTGTGGCGGGGGCGGGGGGCCGCGGAGGGCGCCTGAGGGAGAGGGGTCGGGGGTGGGTGGGGTGAGGTGGGGGTGCGCGGCCCCGGGTGGGGGAACGGGGGGTGTGTGGAGGTGGTTTTGGGAAGGAGTGAGGGCCTTCGGGTGGGATGGGGGGAGCTGAGCCAGCAATCATAATCTGGAAATAATTCTTTAACGATCTCGAGTTTATTTATGTCGTCAGAACGCTTCCTTCGCCATCACCCTCCCTGGAATGTCAGGATGTTGCAGGATCAATGCAGAGTACCCTCAGCTGTTGCCCGTCAGTCATTTCCCCTAAGCCCGGCTTCAGATGTTTAAGAATCCCAGCGCTTTTTATGGCAAGAGCCCTCTGTCTTCCTTTCCAGGAGGGCTGCTTCCAGCCAGCATTGTGAGCACTCGGGGTAGCCGTGCCCTGGGAGTGCTTAATCTCAGGTCTCTCTTTAGCTATTAAGCCTAACCGCATACACGGTGTGGAATTGCACATGCATTATCCCAGTTGAGGCTGGGGGGGAGTGTCCTTTTTTTTTCTCTGAATTTCCTGTTTGCAGCTGTGGATTTGGCTTGGAAGTCATTTGGTGACTGTACAGTATGTAAAGGCAGTTGGTTAAAGGACTGTAACCAGCTGACTTCAGGAGTTAGGCTTTTTTTTTTTTCCAACTGGTTATCTATTAAAAGAGTCGAACAGGAGATAATCATATAAGGAAATAACTTAATGAAGTAAACTATGCCCTTGATTGGTATTCCTCTTACACTTTTGCCAAGATCAGTAGATTTAAAAAAATCTGTGAATTAGGCACATATTTAGGTGGTTTATAAATAATCACAAAGAAACCCACATCAAAAGTATTTGTATTTAGAACAGGATACTTCTAAAACAGAATTGATTTTTTTTTCCTGTCCATTAGAAAGCTGAGAATTTGAAGATGCATTTCTTAGCTTTCCATTGTCCACGTTATGATCTTGGACAAATCAAAAAGTATGAGCTAGTTGTTTCTTCTGCTTAAGGGGGATGTGAGACTGATAGGAGCGTTAGGAGGCACACCAGATTTTTGGACTGAGGGGAGCTGCCTGCGCAGCATTTATTACAATAAGCCTGACTTTAAATCTGCAATAATGACGTCTCCTAAGTCAGTGAGAATTGTCAGGTTTGGATTAGTACCATCGTGTGCTTGCCCCTGTGGGTGGTGCTTAATGAGCAGAAGTTTTACTTAAAAATGTCATGTAATGGCTTTCAGGTTAGCGAAATGGCGATTAGGTCCGGCGATGGAGCCATTCGCTTCATCATGGTGAATGGTCAGGTTAGAGTGCTTGGACCCATGGTAATGAAAACCCCAACTCAAAATAATCATTGTTAACATGCAAAAATCCACCCCAAAACGCAATAAAGCAAATAGAATCGTGATTTTGAAGGATCATTTTTGTAGTGAAATCTGTGTGTCTCCACAGATTTCACTGATAAGGCTCCATTTTGTGAGCCTTACTGTTGAGGTAGGCAGATGATGCGCACACTTGGAGCTGAGGAACAAGCCTTCCTGTTTAAAGTTTGGGAAGCAAAGGAAGGAGGAGTATCAGCCTCATGGAGAAAGTGTCCTGTTTTGGACACTGATAGCATCGATACTCGCATTTGTAAGGTTATAAGGGGATGAAGTTTGAGGTTTGCAGTCAGAACAATCTGAATTTAGATTCGTTATCACAGCATACCTCCTGGTAAATGAGATGAGAAGGATCCTGCTATGCCAACAGAGATAAAAAACGGAGTAATTATGTAAACAATTACATGACAGATTTTTTTAATGAGTTGTTAATACAATCTGCAATTCAGCTGTAGTAGTGATGATTTGATGATAGTGGTGATTAAATCTGTTTTAGTGGGGTTTTAGTAGCTATTAGAGATATGACCATGATAGATGAAATTCTGTGATTGCTACAAATTAATCAGAAAAGCAGTGCCTTTTATTACAATAGGTGAAAAATCAATGTTGTTCTTGATGCATAAGTCAATGGAGACTGTCATAGACACCCCAAGATATTTTTTTAATTGTGTACAAAATATACGATATAAATTTCACCTTGTGTTTATAAATCTCCAAACTAATTTGGAGATCCACACACCATCGCTGTGTGGAGCTGGGAACTCGTTTTAAGAAGACATGCAGCTATGTAGATCTCTGACAGATTCACGGAGTCATAGACTTGTTGAGGTTGGCAAGAACTTCTGGAGGTCATCTGTCCAACATCTCTGCTCCAGCAGGGCCACGTAGAGCTGCTTACCCAGGCCCCTGTCCAGGTGCCTTTTGAGTATCCTCAAGAAGTGAGGATCCACAGCCTCTGGGCAAGTTGGTCACCTGCATGGTTAAATGCTTCCTGGTGCTCAGATGGAAGCCCCTGGGTTCTAGTGTGTGCCCATTGCGTTTTGTCCTGCTGTCTGTGAAGGGTGCCTTGGCGAGAATGAGATGAACACTTCTGTATTGCCCAGTATCTCCCTTGGCCATTTGCATACATGGAAACTTGGGCCTTGCAGTAAAATGACACCGAAGTACATAAACTGAACGCTAGATAGCTTACTCTGTGGAATTCTTCAGTGACATCTGAATAACTTTCAAGATCTGTTGCGTTCACCATTGTAGGGATTTCCATGCGCTGAAGAGCGAATGCCGGTGTTGGATGCCCTCACAGTCTTTCTGTTCTACATAGTAGCTGTCCAGACTATGCAGAAAGATGAAATGTGATTAAAATGGAAGTAGAATTAAACCCTTTACCTTTAATTTACATGTTCTAAAGCTCATCCTTGGTGCCTCTTTCAGGAGGTGCAGTTGTTCTAGTAGCAGGCCTAACCATAGACCTGGTAGAAGCTGGCTTTAAGGTAGAGAATAGACAAAATTGTGCTAAAGCAAATGGTGGTGAAAGAGAAGTGCACAGTATTTCTAGACATGTAGAATGTTGAAGCACAGTGAGCAATTCTGTGGAATAAAATGCTTATGAATAAAAACATAATGTCTGGTTTTTTAAGTTTTAATTAGTGGCTTTGAGAAGTTATCTGTGAGGTCTTCTGAATGTCTTTTTAGCATGGTAGTAAAATAGGAAACTGTCATTAAGAGAATAGCGTACACAGGTATCATCACACCAGGAAACAATACAGTAAAAGGAATGAGATATTTTTGTTTTCCTGTAAAGATTTCAACTGTCTTCTGATGGACAGCGTTTATTAAATTAGCCCTGTTGAGTGGGAAACATCAGACATTTTAAGGTTGTTACTGCTCTCCTGAAACTTGTATACTTGCATGAAGTATGTCTAGTCATTGCCATTGAAGAACCATTTTCTTGACCCTTTTAGCCTGATAAAAAGCAGATGCCACAGGCAGTGGTTATTGATTTCTGATGTACATAATCAGTACGGGGTGTCTTTCGGAAGTTTTGCCCTTTGGGAATATGCATATGCAGAAGGCAGCGTAATAATGTGTGTGCCTTGGGCTTTACTTGTAAGCCTAAACCAGGAGATTCAATGCTGAAGTTCTTGTGTGACTCTCCTAAGGACCTGTGAGTTTACACATGATAATTATGATTGTGAATGGAAATTAGTAATGTGAAAAATAAAACTAAAATAGCATTTCAGGATAGTTTCCTACCTGCTCTCTGCTTGTAATGCTTGGTCTGTTTTCTTTTATGAGTTCCTTGTAGCAGGTGCAGCTAATCATTTCCAATGAAAATAACACTTTGAAGTTCAAATTGTTGGACAAAAAAATTGTGTATTTATGAACTTCCTGTATTTGCTTTGATTTTTCTATGAGGGTCAGTATGGAATAGCAATAATTAAGTAGGGCATTTTGCATTTGTTACATGAAACAGTTGTATGTAAATCTTAATTTAAAATACTAACAGTTCCTGGTCCTGACAGGAGTGAAAGGATTGGTAATAGGATACAGGCTTCTTGACCTTTATGTCACTGATTCAGAAACAGTCCATGCCAAAGTGTTTGCTGTTTGAAATTTGCTCAGCAGTGAGTACGGTGATCTTAGTAGAGTTTTTAGCGTGCGGGTGTATGTGACTCAAAATCCAACACAGTGGCTGGCCATCTCTGGAAGGAATGCCTGCAGCTAAGCTAACAGCCTTATTTTTAGACTGGACTGTCCTATTTGGGGGTCAGCTAATCTTAAGAAAGCAGGATGAAGTGGGAACTTAGATTGCATCTGGCTGTTAAGCACGTTTTGTGACTGCCTGGAACTGAATGTCAAAACAAAAATGCAGATGTGGTGTGTGCACACACGCACATAGTTCACAGTAAGGGCACTTTAGTAAGTCCTGATCCGTTTATGTTATCAGCAGGTCCTAATCCTAAATCCGCGAGCAAAGCCCAGGTAAAAGGGAAAGACTCTGTGTGTGTTGTTTGTTGCGAGGTGAAGTGTCTGCAGTGGTGATTTTGGGGGCAAATGATCCTTTCATAGTTTCCTGCCCTTTTGTTCATACTTAGTAGGGCCTGGCCCTGTGTTGGGCTTAGCAGGCTCTCTGATCCCACACCTGGGTGAGAGTGCTAGCCATATATATTACCCCTCAGCTTACAGATGCTGGTGTCAGGAGCCTGGCTTCTGGCAAGTGAGTGGCAGAGACAGGTCGGTGTCAGAGTGCCTGGGGCCCGTGTGCCATTAATAGCCTGGAGTACAGTAGAGTCTCCTGGCTGCCTCGTGAGCAGCTAGCAGAGCATACATGGGCTTCAGAGATCCAGCCTGCTGCGTAAACTGAGGGACTGATGCTAAAATCTGGACAGTTCGGCTCTGAGATCTGGCAAGGTGAGGTCCCATTAATTAGTCTTCCCTTCCTGCACTCTGCAATTCCGTATGTGGTGTAAAACGCATTTAGAAATGTTGTGTGTAGGCTGGCTCGTTGATGCTGCAGATTGCTACAGATTCCTTGCAGTGTGTTCTTGAAGCCAGTAGAGTTGCTGATGGTGATGTGTTCGGTGGTCTCTTAGCTTGCTGAGCCTTGTCACCTATTTGGAATGAGGATACGCTGAATGCTGGGTAAGGAGGAACTCTACAAGCTTAGGTATTGGTGTTACCTGCCTTTGGCCATCGCTGCTAAATTAAGCTTCAGTAATGGAGTGCCTTGTTCGTGTAAGCAAAAGTTAAGATGTGGTTTTAGTTAGTAGAAAACGTTTCTGATACATTATCAGATGTGAAAAATGCAAATTTAGAGTACCAATCAATTTATATTGGTTACCTCACTGATAAAGAACTTCCTTGAATTCCTAGTTGAAAACCATGATGTTTATTGTTCTGTATATTCTTTACGTTCATCTGTCCCATGATGGAAATCTCTAGTAAATACATAGGATTTAAGATAACTTCTAATGTAAAAATACTTTACATTGCAAAAAGCTTAATTTCTCCAATTCTGGGCAAAACTGAAAATGTTTATAAAAAAAAAATCATCTGCAGGGTCTTGGAATAATCTTAAAAAAAAAAAAAGATTAAACCTCATGGTGACATATGTGAAATCTGTTTCTGTGCTTTTATCTTGGAGTTACAAGTGACAGCTGATAACGCTTATAATAAAGGTCAGGGTTGTAGGTGGGAAGGCATTAAGAAGGGCTTTTTACTTTTCATAAATGTTTCCATATTTTTGGCATGTTTCTTGGTAGTGGTCAAGTCATTTATTAGAAAATTATATTAAAACCTATATTGAATTCTGATTGCTACTAGTTGTATTACGAATGAATTGTCTGCCCTGTATGCCTCAGGCTGCCATGTTTTAGTTGCTGTAAATGTGTTTTCTTCCCACCGGTAGTAGAAAAACTGACAATAATAGGAAGAATTAAACCTGTTTTTTGACTTAGCATGTTACTCCTTCATTACTTCTTATATTTGTACAATTAGTGTCCGATCAGACTCTTTCAGGCTTCACAATATAATTACAATGATTTAATAATTTAATATTTTACTTGTCCTTTGCTGATTTGCCATGGATACCTGATGCTAGAATATCTGGTTTTGTGTTTCTCATATGAATGTTGTGGACTAAGAGTGAGTACCAACTGAAAATATTACTCAGCTAATTCTAGTCATAGTTTAGTAGTACTGCTAGCCTTGAGCCTATGTAGTATTCTGGTATGGGAAGAGCAGTGCATGTGCTTTGAACTGAAAGACTCCCTTGTGTGAAGGAGTTCCTGAAACTTGCAATGTTGTAAAACTTAGAGACTCTTTGTTGGAATTTGTACTCTGAGTTGTATTTTTTTTTATATATAAAAAAAGTACTGCTCAGTGTTTGTGCATGGACGGCTGTTAGTCTGCTGCTGCTCATACCTGCAGTATTGTTTGGCTTCCCTTTCTTTGGCAGGACGTTAGCTGGAAAACTGGTTGTGAATATTAAACCTGGTCGTACAGTTACCACGAAAGCCAGGCTTTACGTAGTAAACGGACTGACTGCCACCATGGTTGGAATTTGTCGTCTTTCATTTCTGATGTCTTTTTAATGAAACCTGGAACTAGTCAGTGAATTCAGGATTTTTAAACTCTGCAGAGCATTGGTCAGAGTATTTCCCAGGTGTTTTGGGCTATCTGATTTTGAATCTATCTTGATTCTGGAGTTATTCTAAACAAAAGGAAGGATAACTGCAGTTGTATTTGCAAAATAAATTTTTGGTTACTGTAGACTGATCTTAGAAATGTTTTGGATTCATTAGAAATGAAATAAATTATCCCCCACGTTAAGTACTGTGAAAGCATGTAATAAATCAGAGGTAAGGTTGTCAGTTATGACATAAAGCAGCAGAATGAGGCAAAGACTAATACTGCATCAGAGTCTCTAGGAACGCAGATAAAAGGCTGTCCGTAGTAGCGGGTTACATCTCCAGTTGATAAGTTGTCACTGACAGAATGTCAGCCTGCATAAACTCGATTCATGCTGGTGTGGCTTGAGTGATTTTATTTATTTTTGGATAGTCTGAATGAATTGTTGTAGAACAGCTTTTATTTCCTGCACTTTGTGTTGCAGTAACTTATCCCCACACTGGGGCATGTTTAAAGGGGCATTGGTGGGATAAATAAATAGTGAAAGTTGTGCTTTACCTCTGTTAGCTCACAGATACTTGAAGCAGTAAAATTTTCTATGTACTTCATACTTTTTGCCTCTTCAAACAGACATAGTTTCAGTATTCCTGTCCAGTTTAATCTGTACAGAACCTTTCTTGAAACTGAAAAGTCCCTGATGGTGTGTGTCTTCACCACCAACTGTTGAAGTTGCCTGCATCTCAAAGAGATTTGCCTTCCTCACCTTGCAGTGGCAAGGCAACCTCTCAAAGGGTAGATTTTATGAGGAACATGCTAGATGGTTCAACAAGGTGACTTTGATTTCTGGTGACATGCTGTGCTCGGGATCATTGGTCTGCTTTGTGCCAGAATTGGTCTTCTCTGTTGCTGGCAGATGGTTTTGCATGCAGCGTGCTTAGGGTGCAGGAAAGCAGGTTTTTTGAGTGAATCCTGGTATTGGTTAAGATTGCCCAAGTACAAGTTCAGGTAAAAGGAGCTTTATTCCTGTAGGCCCCTTGCAGCCAGCTGTCAGTGCAGCTTCCTTCACTGTCCCTGATTAGACTGCGGGATCCTGTGCTGAAATTTCTTTCCCAGAGCTGACACATGATACCTCTATGGGCTCGTTACTCCTTGCATAGCTGATATGTTCTTCATCCTCCCCAGTTGCCAGTTTCTCAAGTAGATATAATTCATTCAGCAGGTTTCCTGGAACTTATCTGAACAGAGCTATGTGGCTCTTCCTCAAGTGAAACTGTAGGTTCCTTCTTGCTCTCCTGTGCTAGGGCAAATACTAAGCTATGGCAAAACCTGGGAGTAGTTAGATTTCTTTTTTCTTGGTGTCTGTGTTGTTTTGTCATGTACATTTCTTTTGTTTGTTTTTGCACCATGACTTCCTTAATCAAGTGATGAAGGAACTTAATTTCCGCCTGGGTATATAAGTACAACTGAACCAGGTTGTTGTTTGTCTTTAGGTTTTCGACATAGACAGTGCATCCTTAAGAATCCCTTTTTTCAAAAGAAAAAGTAGGGTTTTCTCTCAGTTGTGAGATCATTTAATGTGACAGAAAATAATGTGAAACGTTTATTTGCTTTGTTTTTCTATGAGGTCTTGCAGGTATTTTACCTCATACTGTTTCCAGTTCTGTATTGGAAAGGTGATGCAGTGTGCAGCCATGTAGCAGCCTGTATCACCAATTGTTAGCCAAGTTTGCTGTCAATCCATTTTGAAGGAAAGTTGCTTGGGATTCATTTTGGTTCTGAGAATAACATCTGTAAAAGCAAATAGTACAACTCATGATACAATGTTAAACAGCTGTGAGTAGCACCAACTGCCCTGGGCTTGGACCTTTATAATTTTGCTCCTGTGAAATAGTTGTGTAGACATGTAAATAAAATAATAAACTCAGGAAGTGATTTATCAGTTCTAAGTATGCTGGTTTCATTTGAACAGTCATATGAAGTAACCTACATTCAATGTATTTCTTAGAATAGATGGCCAAGTATATCAGCAACCTCATGCAGGTCATGCAAGCAGTGGGATTGCATCTGAGAACTTTCCCAAATTCAAAACCTAATATTGGTGATGCTCTACTGTGTGGGTTCATTTCAGGCTGTATTGAAATTGCTGCCTTGTTTTGATTTCATGTGCCCTCTTATAACAAAAACTGTTTTTGTTTTAGGGATTTATCAAAGATGTTCATGAGGATTCACTCACAGTTGTATTTGAAAACAAGTAAGTATTTTATTTTTAAAAATCATTTATGTATTGTTTAGATATTAAGAGGAAGTGGCCTTCATTAGAAGGGTGTAGTTCTAGAAATAAAGGCTCGCTATTTTATTCAGTCTCTGTGATTTCTTGAGTAGCAGTGGTATCATAAATGAACAAGTCAGGCATTCCATTCCCTTTTTTTATATTTTAGTAATGCCCATAGATGTGTCAGCCCATTTTAATTAGAGAATAATTGGTGGCAGCTGCCTGCTATTTTTTATATATAAAGCAAAGAAAGATGGAAAATATGGAATTATCTCTATTTACTGAGCAGTTCATTATGTCTAGCCTGGGGAAATGCTTGTCAGCATCATCGACCAGAAGAAACAATGCAAGTACTCTGATTTAAAAAAGAAAAAACTTATGCAGAATATACATACACGTACACACATAGAATCTAAAGTCAACTTTTATTTCTTTGGTGTGGAAAAGTGAAAATCTGAAAGCATTGCAGAAAAAATAATGCATGCTGCCCTCTTCATTTATTGTATAAGCACAGTAGCACCACAGGGACCTGTAGCAGCAAGGCGAAGATAATCCATGGGTTGGTAAACTACAAATGAGTTCTTGTTAGGCGTTCAGACTGATAACACTGTGGATTACCTGAGAGTTTCCAGCGTAATTTAGGATATTTGGGGAGTCGCATCCTCTTTGCTGCTTCCCTTCCAGTTGCTGGGTGGAGATCCTAAAAATGTGACATCTTTTGGTGTGAAAATTGTTAGTAAGCTCTGCCCACAGCAACCTGTACGTTAGTCTGAGCCATTGTTGAAGGAAGGCTGTGGGGGTATCAAATGCAATACTAGAGAGTATGCATTTGTGTATGCACAATACTACCTAATGTTTAATATGAACGTTTATAAGATTATATAAGCCATATAATATGTTTATTCAGTATTATACAATGTATATTTTAAGATGCGTGTTACGTATATGTATACACGCATATGAAAAAACTCTAGGGAGAAAAAAGTAATCCTAGGGTTTACTCTGCAAAGTCCAGTCTTTGATTCTTTCTATCCTGTATTAAAGCCCTTCTTTAATGAATAATGGTTAGAAGATGAAGTGGCAGCCATAATTTGTGCTAACACTTAATGAGGAGATTATGGAGGCTGTTACTGTCTCCTTGGTTTTCATATTGGCACTGCTCATTTCCCACCCCACCCACCCCTCAAAAAACACAACTTCATCCTGTTGTTGATCTGAGGAGATGCGGCCAATCTTCAGTTTCGCATTCAGCATCCAGGTTGCCTTTCTTTAAGGTTAGAGGCTCTTTGCCTTCAAGGCATGCTTACATGTGACAAACCAAGTAAGCTAAAGGAAGTGCCTGTGGTTCATAGCAGATGTCTCATTAGTGACAAACACATTTTAGCTGTTTTATATCCATGTAATCAATGTCTTTCAATGTGTGGTAGCAGCCGTGTTCATAAAGGATGGGTTGCAATGCGATGTCAGGTGCTTTGCTGAGCAGAAATAGATCCTGTCAGGAAGTATGTAGACTGCTCTAGTCTAGCTAACAAAGTAAGCAAGTCTGCACTGCTAATGGCAGTCAGGTTACGTTTTGCCTGTTGTTAGCCAGTCTTTACCTACCGCTATTGTAAGGCACCCGAAGCTGGTTTACAGTGCAAATTGCTAATGGTGATTTTGTGGCCATAGCAATAATTAATCTCTGTACTGATTGGCAGGTACTGCCAGGTACTGATTTCTTCTTCTACTGGCAGGTACTGACTTCTTTTAGGAAACATTTTGGGAGGAGGCAGGGAATGAACAAAGAAGCTTCAGGAAATTGAAACCTTCATTGTTGCATACAACTAAAAAAATAGATATTCAGGTGCAGTAGGCCTGTGGGAATTTGAAGCAGCCCTATCAGAGGAAAGATTCTCTTAGCAGGCAATTTGTAGCTAGTCCCAGGTCATTTCTTAAGACATCTTTCCATGGCATTTCACTAGTGAGATACCCCCATTTTTGACTTATCTACCATCAAAACTTCAACTTGTATTCTGAAAAACTGAGCCTTCTGCGTCCTTTTCCATTGTTTTATCAAAAAAATATATCTTGCTGCTGAAATGGATAGGTCATTACTGGCCCATCTACTTACAGTGGATGGCGTTTATGTGATTAGAGATGGAAGCAAAACTAGCTCACTACAATTTTAAGTAGATTTTATTGAAGATGCAAGGTCTCTTCAGCTACAGCATCTCATTATGGGCAATTTATAACTTTCTGTAAGCTCCCGTTTGCTGCTGGATTCTGAAACTACAAGGCACAGTTGAAATTCTCAAGAGAACTTTAAGCTGCTCAGTTGTTTACAGCAATTTGTATCCTGTTGTTCAGTTATGATTATTTTGCTCATACTGTTTCCAAACTGAAGTTTTATATACCCTGTGCTATAGGGAATGCATTTTGTCCTCAAGTCTTACTATTTGCCTTTGCATCTGTAACAGTAAAAACTTCACGAAGGGGGCAGGGGGAACCCACACCCTGGGGTTAATGACTGTTATAGTTACAAGGATAATTGAATTACAAGTAATTTTTTTTTCCAGCCTACTGCTGTTCTTCAGAAATTGAATGAGGTTTAAATAAAACTGTGGCAAAAATACCTTCCAAATTCAACAAAAGCTATCTGTAATCTTCCTTTTTTTGTTGTTTTTAAAAATGTAAGTACATCATAGCCTTCACAGAGGGCTTATGAAATCAGTTTAGTGAGCCATTCAATTTTTAATTTATTTAAAGTTAATTCAAGAATTATTCTGTCATTAAATATCTTCCCAGATATTATTTTGGTCTCAACAGGGTTATTTTTATACTTTGCTTATGCGGTTAACTCTAGCAATGGATGAGCAGACTTGATTATATGGAAAGGGATTTAACTAAACCCTGAGTTCTAAAAACAAAGTGTTTTTTTTTTTTTTTAAAAAAAAAAATCTGGAGCTAACGTGCAATGCCTCAACTTTCAGTTGGCAACCGGAGCGCCAGGTACCCTTTAATGAAGTCAGATTACCCCCACCCCCTGATATCAAGAAAGAAATTGGTGAAGGAGATGAAGTGGAGGTGAGTTTATCCATGTTTCATTTCCCAAGAACTATTCTGTTACACAGCTGAGGGTCTGTTAAAGCTGGTGACGATTTTAAGTACATGAGCAAAGTAATGATTTTTAAATGGAGCATGTCTCTAGTAATGGATTTATTAAGCCAGTGAATAAAAAATGTTTTGATTTTTCTCTTAGGACTTAGAAAGCAAAACCTGCTGTTTTTCAGTGAAACTGGAAAGTGACCATGTATTTCACTGAAAATTACCAGTGGAACTTAGTCTAAATTTTTAAAATTGTGTGTTTCAAAATTAAAAACCAAATCTGCTAATTTTCATTTTCTATCTGGTATGTAACAGTTGGAAATACTATAATGTGAAAATGTAATAATGCTCTTCCAATAACGTAAGTTTCAAACTAGGTGAAATATCTAGTATGAAAATATCTTGTCGGAAATAGTGTAAATCATACTATTTTACAGAGAAGCAGCATCATTTAGCAATTGCCGATTGAACAGTGAAATAGAAGGTACATGTTCCATCCCTGGCTTATTGTAGTGTCTTTAGTATTTGCTTGTCCTTAGAATGGAAGTATTTTTGGGATACCTTTATAGTTTTAGTCTAGTAATCTAGTTTGTTCATAATCCTGGGCTTACAAAATAATGAAAATTTGTGCAAGGAGCGTGGAACAGTGAAAAAATAATATAAAGGTTACTTCTGTGTAGCATAATGTTCATTTTCATGAAAATCAGAAAAGCTGAGATATTCTTTCTTCATTGCACATCTAGGCAACTGAAGTCCGTGTGTGCTTTAAATGTTTTTGTTGAAGTCTTTTTTTTAACTACTTCCATTCCCAGGTTTATTCCAGAGCAAATGATCAAGAACCTTGTGGCTGGTGGCTAGCAAAAGTTCGAATGATGAAAGGAGAGGTAAACTATTTTAAAACTTTGTGCTCTCATGTTGTTGCTTTCATGCTGTTATATTAAATAACAGTAAATATGAAAGCTCTTTGTGATACCAAAAAAAGAATAAACTACTACCAGTACAAAAACATGTCAAAACCGAATTTTAAGCTGAGATGACTTCGAAATGACCCATGCTGCATTCATGCAACTGAGAGTTGTATTTTTGTATCTGAGGGGGCCACTTTGATTATTAGTAGTTTAATTGCTTGGAGGACTGTATGCATGCATAATAATACTAGTTTTAACAAACATAATTTGTGAATTGAACTTGGTGCTAAGAACTTAGTAAGGCAGTACCCTTTACCTGCAGTTTAAGTCACTGTTTAAACTCCAAATCTAATCCTGGTAATTAATCACATTGTACCTATGAATGTGTTGTGGTTTCTTTTTTGCACGTGTATTTCTACTGAGTGTAGTGTAAGAACACTTTTTTTTTTTTACATTTGTCAACCTTGTATTTTGCCAGTGGCTGTTATGGTTGCATCTGCGGAATAGGTTGTATATTCAGATTAAAAAAAAAAAATGTTCAGAGCCATGGTGATGTCTGATATCATTAAAGCTTTATTTTTTGAAATGAAAGCAAGAGAATTCAGCTTCATAGTGGGAAAGGCCCCATGTCTCAACGCTTCCATTGTATTAGATCCCCAAAACTGAGGAGAATGGGATTGAGGAAAAAAAAGTCTAATTTACAATACTGTTTTAAACAGCTGTTAACAAGTAGTAACTGCTACTGAATTCTGTAATGGCACGTTGATAATTGAAACAGAATTTGACTGTAAGTAAACAGTTATCAAAGAAGGATCATGTTTCTTGATCCTTGTGGATGAACCTTGTTAAAAGAAGAAGATAGTTAAACTGATTTAAATTACTGTGTTCTTAATTTGGGGCTAATCTGCTTCTCTTACGTGCCACAGAAATTTGGGGTTGTACTATCAGTTACTTTGCTGTCTTGCTTGGTTAGAAACTCTGACTTTTAAATTGTAAGAAATACTATTGCTCTGTATGGTCTCATCAAAGTAGTAAAAGAAACATTTAAAATCCCAAATTGAATTTTTTTCCAATTCTTAATTATCTAGTATCAATAGGAGAAAATGATTTTTCATTCTCTGAAGACTGATACCTTTATAGAGCATTGTCAGAGCGTTGTCAAATTAGTTATGCTATAAAACCATGTTGTGCCAAATTTAAAACTTAAAATGAGAAAATAGCATGTGGAAAAGTATGTCACAACATAGTGATTTACTCTTTCCTGATACTGGAGTAAGTTCTCTGTGTTCACAAAATTAGATACCTGTTTTGGAGGACTCTCAGTCTAGATATTCATATTTTGTACTTTCTTGGTGTTAGTAATGTTAGAATGTCTATGTTTCCAACTGAAGTTAACATTTGAAAAAAAACTTCTTCCGTAGTTTTATGTCATTGAGTATGCTGCTTGTGATGCCACTTACAATGAAATTGTCACTTACGAAAGACTGCGACCTGTGAATCAAAACAAAACTGTCAAAAAGAATACCTTTTTCAAATGCACAGTGGATGTCCCTGAAGATCTGAGAGATGCGTGAGTAGTTAGGCATGCTTCATAATACGACGGTTAATTTATTGGGAAGTGTTGGGGGAATATTTTAAAGGACAATTTACAGGTCCATTAAGAACTTTGATGGTGGCTGTTGCTGCTGTAGCTGGGCTAGAAACTACAGGCTGGGGTCTGTGCTGATCCTTTAGGGTTGATGGACAAAAAGCAAGTGCTGAGGTGGGATCTTCAGGTCTTGCTTTAGGCTTGAGTAGCTGATAAACTCACAGTGAATCTCTGCTACTGAGATTTGCCTAATAACTGTGATCATGTACAGTCCACAGAGAAATAAGCTCTGGAAATGTGTAATGAGATATTTTTTCTGATTTCTGAATATACTTTGCTACAGACCAGTAATCATATTACATGTTCCGTTTTGATGCATCTTAAAATATTTTAACGATCACTTATCTCCTCAGGTGCGCTAATGAAAATGCACATAAAGATTTCAAGAAAGCTGTAGGAGCATGTCGAATTTTCTATCATGCTGAAACTGCTCAACTAATAATACTTGTAAGTAACTATTTCGATGTGAATGGTGCATGAATTTTCAGTATGTTATTTACGTTTTGTATATAGACATCAGTATGCTTGCATTGAATGTGGTCAGACTTGTCAAGCTATGTAAGTTGTGAATGATTTTAATATATGTAGATGTCTTTATAGGGTAGGCCTTTGGAAGGGGATTGGCCTATGTTTAGGAGTAACTTTGTCTGTTATGGTTTTGTCATTGAGCTGAGTGTTTCAGTGGTTTGTACAGATTGCTTGAAGCTAACTATAGCTTTCTTAGCTCTGGAATGGTGAGGTCTACCTGTACAGTATTAGGCTTTGTCTTTTGACCTAAAGCTGGGTTTCCATGTGAAGAACTGCATCAGTTAACGTCATGTTGGAGCCTGGGTGTGAACTGGCCGGTAGGCAGGGTGGATGCCCAGGGTTCTGAGAGCCTGGATCATAAGGAGTGACCAAGCTTGATACTAGGTGGATTAAAGTAGCTTTGGCAAAAATAGCTTGGTTGATCTTTTCAAATGTGAAATACCTTTTCCAAGCAGAGAAACATACAGCCAGTAAAGAATTGGTCACTTAGATTCCTCTGTGCCTGTTTTGTCACAGTACATAGACTTTTCCCAGCTGTAGCTTTTCTGCATGGTTCTGTTTACGTAATCTTATCTGCTTAAATCTAACTCTAGGGATTTGTGTTTTCCCTTCTTATTTCCGTAGCTCTCCCCCTCAGTCGGTGAGTGATAAGTATGCATATGGTAGAATGCTACTGATTTTTTTTGTATGGGGAGTATCAAGGGGAAAGAGCTACTATGTAGATCAGTAGCAAAATTTTTAGTGTAAAATATGCTCTGAGTTAGAAAACTGTAGGTTTGCAGAGGTGGTGCCGAATTCTTCATGCTTAGTTTTGAGGAAGAACAATACCTGTAAATACTGAAAATTTGGATCATGTCTGTAACTTCTGTCCTTTCAGTGTGAATTTTTCTAAAAAATGACTGTCCTTTTTGTAGTCTGCCAGTGAAGCAACAGTGAAGAGAGTGAATATTCTGAGTGACATGCACTTGCGCAGCATTCGTACCAAACTTATGCTCATGTCAAGAAATGAAGAAGCTACAAAACACCTAGAAGTAAGTCATAGCTTGAAATTCTTGTCGCTTGAAACCAAGCACATAACTAACTGTACCTAACATTGAGTGCATGTGAATGAGTCTTACTTTGTTTCCCTTCAGTGCACAAAACAGCTTGCTGCGGCATTTCATGAGGAATTTGTAGTCAGAGAAGATCTAATGGGACTTGCTATAGGAACGCATGGCAGTAACATACAACAAGCCAGAAAGGTTCCAGGAGTTACTGCAATTGAACTTGAGGAGGATACTGGTACTTTCAGAATCTATGGGGAGGTAAGAGAGGAACTTCTTGTGAATCAGATAAGCATTTCGCTTTGTCTGCTGTTAGTGCGGTGAGAACTGTACCCAGAACTAACAACTGGAAAGAGCCGAGTACTACTTTTGAATGGCCATAAACATATTCACACTGTGACGGCTTTTATATGAAGTAAGAGACTTCACTGCAGTGGTGGTCTCCATGTGATGTGTTCTTTCCTAATCATTCCATGTGCAGATTCAGGGCTAGCTGCACTGTACACCTCAGCCAACATGAGAGAGGGATTGTTTACTGCAATCTTGCTTGATTTTTTTTTTGAACTTCCTGTGCTGTTACTGGTGTCCTCCCCCTGCCCTGAGCCTGCTATAGTTCACATGGGGTTCTTCTGATGTGTGGTATCTGTTCTCTGACCTAGCCAAATACATTATAGTCTTTATTTGTGTTGTCTCACCCCTTTTTTTTAATGTAGCAATTTAATGCTGGTTTTGTTTTTGGCAAATTAATGATGGATTGGACAAAATACTGCTGTATTTCATTTGTGTGTGTCTTACCTGAGGTGTTTTAAATCTTGAGAGAACCTTAAAATGTGGCTGTTCTTTAGACCAAAGCTGTAATACATTCACAAGGCAGAAGAACAGTGTCACAGCAATTCTGCTGTCACTGTGGCCCTGTTAGAACATTGCTTGAGGGGTTTAACCCATGCTACCAATTGTACAGGTGTTTCACACTCATTTAGAACTATGCTGCTGCAAAAATAGCAGGAATAATGCTGGGATTAGGGAAACATCCTGCATTTAATCTTCCTATTAGACTCTACAAGTAACTTGGACATACCTTGATTCTATGGAGTAACCAAAGCAGAAATGGATATATAGACTGGAACTCAAAGTTAGAAAGGTAGTTACTAGTAACTGGATTTTTGTTGAGGTGTTTAATCCATGTGCACACTGATATTTTCAATTTACTTCTTCCCACCTCCCCCCCATGTATGTATAGTCATTTTCCTTTTCTGAATTATTGGCTGCAAGGAGCTGAGGAAGCGTTATCCAAGCCCGCTTTATATGCTATCTCCTGCTGAGGTGTGAGTCACATGGGTTGTATGCGCACAAAACTTCAGAGTACTTGTGGCAGAGTGCAGATATGCATATGAGTATGCTGGAGTGCTGAAGTCCCTGGCAGCTGTTTGCTTTCTCATTCTGATGCTGCTTGTGTGACAGTAGTCACTGTTCCTTCCTCTTTATTTGGGAAAGAAGCGATAAACGTACCTCCTAGGCAGGACATTGTGAACTCTCTAATTATGTCCTACTTGTAGAGTTCATTGAAGGTGAAAATTGCTAATGTGTGTTGATCTCTGCATCCTTTTATCTCATAGCTCTGCTTTCTACAACCAATCACTTCCTGTTTGCCTGTTTTTTTCCAAGCTTAATTGCTTGTTTCATCATCTTGAAATCCGTTATCTCCCATGTTTCTCTTCTCAGCATTTTGACCTCTGCCAGAAGTAGAAGTTTGTGAATTTCTTTTTCTTCTAGGAGTTTCCCAAAATATATTTAAAGGTCCAGGAGCTAGTGATGTTCTTGCTTCACATTTGTCTGAAAATACGACAGATGGAAGGGCTTAAAGGCATTAGTATGATGAAAAGTTACCATTGCTGACACTCAGACACTCATTCACGCATTCTATGCTCCTGTTGTTGGTAATTTTAAGCTGTATATTTATTTTTTCATTACCTGTGGTATTCAACTAAGTCATTTAATTTCTGTCACTTAACAATGAAACCATAAGGAAGGAGTTAAGAGTTATCCTGTATCTAAGAAAACTTGATAACTGAACTGTGGCCAGAACTAGCATTCTGAAAGGGGAATTGTCTTGGTTATAATATTACTTACAAAGTACAGGTTAATGCTTGATGAAGACTCATTCCTTAGTGCAGTATGCTTTCTTGTAATTGGACACTTGAATTATTTCTTTAACGTTTATTTCACGAGTAGATGAATTTTGCCTCTCATCTCTTCTTTTTGAAAATGCTTGCCATTTGGAAGATACGTTTATGTTGCTATAGGGTTTTATCTTTATCATATTGCATTCAGAAGTAAATATTTTTTGTTTTTCAGACTGCCGATGCAGTAAAAAAGGCTAGAAGTTACTTGGAATTTGTGGAGGATTTTATTCAGGTTCCCAGAAATCTCGTTGGTATGTAATACTGCTAAAATATGAAAACGTGGGGAAAGAGAGCCTACTGACTGTGCATAGAAGACTTAGCTTTTCGTACAATATTTGATTTTTCCATTTAATTAGAAAGAAATTTAGTCTTTTCAAACTATATGCATAATCTTCGTAACTACTAGCCATTCTATGCATGCATACAGTTTGGCTATAATTTTAGAATTTTTGGAGTTCTAACACAGTTTCTGTTTACGAGTGTGAAGTAGGAGAAAACTTGGAGGGGAAGAAGTAGAAGGTAAAAGAGTTGGGTTGTTAAAATTGTGTTGTATGTAAAATTATCAAACAGCTGTTTAAAATATTTTGCACACTGGTGCAAAATTAACTATTCTTGCCCTTCAAAGGAAAAGTTATTGGAAAAAATGGAAAAGTGATTCAGGAGATTGTAGACAAGTCTGGAGTCGTCAGGGTGAGAATTGAAGGAGATAATGAAAATAAACTGCCACGTGAAGATGTAAGTACTTTCTTCGTTCTTGCTGTGAAAATAGAAACCTTAACAAATGACCCATTTTGAATGCTTTAACAAAGAAAATAGTGGAAAATATCCAGAAGGTAAAAATTTCTGGGGCTTGACTTAGAGCGCTACCTTACAGCATTAGGATGGGAATGTTGTTAATCTCTGCATCATTAGGCACCTGGCCTATTTGCCCATGTTTTTTCATGGCCAACCTATAATAGTGGTGATGTCCAAGTTATAAATACATGGTGACTGTGATTTGGATAATTCTACGGGATAGAGGCATGCTTGTGGATTGTGTGATAAATCCAGTTTTACCATTTTTTGATGGCTATAGAGGTGGATTTTCAACTTTTCTTCAGACTGGCATCTTGCCATCAATCTTGTATGAAAAGATTCAAGAAAGGGTTTTTGCTACTGAAGCAAGACTTATTTTTAAGCTTTCTCCTTCATGTACTGTAGCTGAATAACTATTAATACTGTCAGCCTAAAATTGTTTTACTTATTTTAACTACATGAGAACATAAGATAAAATTTTCTGAAGGTGCTTGATCTTGCAGAGTTGGTTTAATTAACCACTGCACACTTCTTGGGAATCTTTGGATGCCTTTACGCACACCTACAGTGATAGAAACACACGCAGCAGTTGTGTTGCATGGGCAACACAATGGAATGTAGACAATAATGTTAGGTTACCTCAACAGCTAGAATAGATGTAGAAACGCTAGACAGTCTGAAATTCTTAACAAATAGATATTTGCTTCAATCTTTAAGCTATTTCTGCTGCATCTTTTGCAGCCCAAGGTTCAGTTGTCTTTGATTGTTCAGATTGTTTTTATAATTAAAACATTTTAAAATCGTTTAAATATCGTTTTGATAATTGTCTTGAATGTGAAATTTGGCATTTTGTTTCTGTAGGGAATGGTACCATTTGTATTTGTGGGTACTAAGGAGAGCATTGGAAATGTCCAAGTTCTTTTAGAATACCACATTGCGTATCTAAAGGTAAGTGTATTTTGGAAGAAAGAAGCTGTAGAAGAAGCTTTTGTTGAAGTAAGAAAATTAATTGTTGAAGAAATACAATACTTGAGTACAACTTCAGTGGGTTTTGCAACTGCTGAACAATTTCTTAGTAGGTTGTGAACTAAGGTTTGGGGTCATGAACCCTTCCATTGCACGTAAGAGTTATTTAGGCCTTTACATTATCGTGAGTGCTTAGTACTGTTGGTATTCAAAGAACTGGACTTCAAACAACACTTCTAAGTGCCGTTTGAGAAGTAACATGCAATTGTTTTCTCCATGTTAGAGGTTAATGCTGTGTTGGTATAGGATGGAATTTCTAATACTAAGTAGTATTTAAAACAATTACCCACCTAAACTAGTTGGCTTTGTAGGACTAGGGGTGTGACATCACAGAAATAATAAATTAATTTGATCTTGCTACTCTGTCAGGGTTTTTTTTTTTTTTAAGATGACTAGAAAAAGTGTGGTGAAGCATTGTTCTTGAGATGATTACCTCTCAACAATCTTTCAACATGGTGTTTTAAAAGAAAGGTTTTAAATTTCTTCCAAAATGCTGGGACTGCAAAACTCGTAAGTCAGTCCTGTTACATGTTGTCAACTTGGAGGTAGCATTAACTCACCTAAAGGAATATTAGTTTTTCCCATGACTGGATGGGCAATGGTATTTTGTGGTGAAAAGTAAGATGTCTTTATCTGAAATTTCTTTTGTTTCCTCCTTATGTAGGAGGTCGAGCAACTAAGACTGGAACGGCTCCAGATTGATGAACAATTGCGTCAGATTGGTATGGGTTTCAGACCTTCCTCTGCTAGAGTTCCAGAAAAAGAGAAGGGTTATACGACTGACGAGAGTACCCTCTCCTCAGTACAAGGTTCCAGATCATACAGTGGAAGAGGGAGAGGCCGCAGAGGCCCCAATTACACATCAGGTTACGGTGAGTTTTTTGTGGCATTTTTCACAACTGTAGAGCAGCTGTTGAATCAGTCTTCAGTATGCTTTTGAAGAGAAGTTGAGTTGAAGGTAGACCTGTAAATTTAGAATTGCCTTTTTTCCACATAGCTCAGAAAATAGAGTTGGTTTATATTCTTGCTGAAGTTAAATTTTAAACTGAAAAAATGAGCAAACTGAACTCTGGTAAAATCGTGACTTTCAATGATGGCAGTTGTATGATAAAATTGAAGGTGCTGGTGTGGGCAAGAGGTACAGATACTCTTCAGGAGACTTTTCTTTTTAAGTAACATTATTTGATTTGACTGAGGAGGAGAAAAGTTTGTCTGATCATGGTCATCTATGAGCATACGTGTGAAAATTAAAATAACTTAAAATGGATGTAGCACAAAGCTTCTTCGTAATCATATTTTTGTATTTGGGTAGAAACTAACTGGATTTATTTTAGATGTAGTGAGGTATTCTGTGGAACAAAGTAGCAGTTCCTTGTAGAAGTGTGCATATCCCCTTTTCCCTCAGCTGCATCCCCCCAGTTGGAAAGTCTGCACTTCAATATAGACATATTTCACAGGTACATAGGTGCCCTAGTGAACAGGGGGAAAAATTATTGAATACAGTAAATTACTCTTGATCATCTGTGTAGCTCACTTTTGTCATGAAATCAGACAGTTCTTCTGAATTGCATGGCCTGGAGCTGATGATGCCTTTGACAATCATGGCATGTTGATCAGGTTAATTCTGATATCAATAATTTTTATTACTTTTTTTTTTTACTCTTTCCTGGTGAATTGTTTGACTTAACTGAAACCGTAATGTTCGGACTTCATTTGGAAGTTCCCCCCCTCACCCTTCCATGGCAAGAATTGCAAGTTAGAACCATAGGAGTAGGAGTGTAAATACCTTTATTCCAGAATTGTTGGTAGGGAGAGGTCCTGGATGCTTAACATAAATGGTAGGTGTTCAGTTTATTTAGTAAGAAAAAGCTGTGCAGGTTTGGTTAGCTCAGAAACAATGGGAAGTTATGAGCAATATTTAATATAAACAGTTAAATTTTTCAAGCACGTTACCGCAGCCAGAAGAGGTTGCTTAGTGACAGCCATTAGCTGTAAGGTGGCAAAGTTGTCCTTGGGAATTTCAGAGAAGTTGCCTAGAAACTGCATCAAATGCCTGCAGCGTACACACAAAGAGAAAGTAGTATTTAATTGTTGATTTTATCCACATACATAAATTATACTTTGAGTAATCTTGGATCTTATTTCTCTTCTTAGTGCAAACAAACTTAAAATACAAACAGTGTAAGTTACCTAGGTTTCTGTGATTCTTACCTGTGCGCGCGTTTTAATATAAATTTATATAAAAAGATAGCTATGAATTTTTATTTTGAATTTGTGTTTTTGTATATATTTGTAGAATACATGTAACTAGGCCAGATACTCGGGAAGAATAAGAATCTGAAACCAGAACACAATCCCACATTTCTTACTCATTTCCAATTTTCTTTTCCTTTGTACAAGGTACAAACTCTGAGCTCTCTAATCCCTCTGAAACAGAATCTGAGAGAAAAGATGAACTTAGTGACTGGTCCTTGGCAGGAGAAGATGACAGAGAAAGCAGACATCAGCGTGACAATAGACGACGTCCTGGAGGACGAGGGCGCAGCGTATCTGGAGGTCGTGGACGTGGTGGGCCTCGTGGTGGCAAGTCATCTATTAGCTCTGGTAGCGTGTCTCAAATGTATTTTGAGCTGTTTTTGTTGCTTGTGATTCTCTCTCTGACCTCTTAGTACTTTTAAATGCCACTTTTACACTGTAACTGTAATACTTTGGTATTTCAGTGGGGTTTTGTGATGCACAAGAAAGCTAGAAAGGGACACTTTATCAAGGAGTGTAGTGACAGGGCAAGGAGTAATTGTTTTTAAGTAAAAGAGGGTAGATTTAGATAAGATTCTTGGGATAAATTCTTTACTATGAGAGTGGTGATGCATTGGAACAGATTGCCTGGAGAAGCTGTGGATGCCTGTCCCTGGAAGTGTTTAAGGCCAGGCTGGATGGGGCTTTAGCAACCCAGGATGGTGGAAGGTGTCCCTGCCTATGGCAGGGGGCTTGGAATGAGATGATCTTCAGGGTTCCTTCCAACTCAAACCAGTCTGTGATTCTGTGATGTTTTGTTGTCATAAGCTGTCGTTGGAATTCTGTTCTTCATCTTCTATTTGTGATGATCTCCATTTCCTTCCTCTACTACACACGGATAATAATGACATTAAAGTTTAGAAATCTTGGGCATGCTACTAATGCTTGCCTTTTGAGTTAAGCTTCCGTTTAGATACGGAATTAGAAGAAATCACAGAAAGGAAGTTAGATTTATCACAATTTGACTGTGTAAGATAATTCACAACACGTCAATAGTGATAAAAGTACCATCCCGCTAATGAAGTGAAAGGTATATTTTACACATTTAACAGCTTAAAGTAAAAAGTACTTTAATATTACTTGGAAATCTTTGTGATGCAGTAATCTAAGTGCTAAATTATGATGCCTCAGAATATGTTTTTGGAGTAGTCGGAGAGGAACCATTAAACATAGAACTATAGCATTTATACCTTTTCATAAGATTGTTTTAATGTTTTGAAGTGTAAATTTAAGTCAGCCTGGAAGTGAAATGTGTGTAACTACAGTATCTTAAATACAAACTTTCTGTTTATTTAGTGCTTAAAGATCCGGACAGCAACCCTTACAGCTTACTTGATAATACAGAGTCAGACCAGACTGTGGATACCGATGCTAGTGAATCTCACCACAGTAGTAACCGCCGCAGGAGGTCGCGCAGGCGACGGACTGATGAAGATGCTGTTCTAATGGATGGAATGACAGAGTCTGATACAGCTTCTGTTAATGAGAATGGTTTAGGTATGTAAACAGTTAGATAGACCCAGAACAATGTTGGAAGAAAAAAGTGTGCTATCAATGTAAGTGCAGTGAAATACTTGTTCATTTTTATTAGTGGTGAGTCATTGTTCTGTTAAAGGTTGCTGTCTGGAAAATTTCTACTTCCATGGCTCTGCCATGAAAGTTCTTGTTTACTGAGCTGCAGTAGTACTTTCATATGCCTCTTTTGTAAAATGTATCTGTTGGAGATACCAAAGACTGACTTTGATTTCAGTTAGTAATGCTGTTTTCATAGAGACATGGTGCTCTGATCAGTGTTCTGTTTTGTCCTTGGTAACCTCAGTGTCAGGGTAGGAAAGCTACTTAAGCAGTTAATTTATCTCTAGCCAGCTTCTGCTTAAGTACTTTCCCTCAGTAAATTGTCTTGATACTCATTGGGACAAGAATATTATCTGTTGCTTAATAGCATACAAAAAAACTCTTCTTCATGGTTGTGGCTAAAATCTGACATACGGTTACTTAATAAATGAAATCTGAGGTCATTGAGCATATGCCTAAATGTTTTCACGAGCCAGGAGCAAAAAAAAAAGTAAAATCTGGCTAAATTTACTTCATTGTGTATGCTTTCAGTATAAATTTGTTGTTCTTTCAGACTGTCTTAGCCTGTCTTTTTTAACAGAAGTAATTTGAAATGCCCCATGCTGAAACTGCTGAAGAAGTTATTTTTTTCGTCAGAAATAGTTCATGGTAAACTTTGCAATTGCAGATGATAGTGACAAAAAACCCCAGCGACGCAATCGTAGCCGCAGGCGTCGCTTCAGGGGTCAGGCAGAAGATAGACAGCCAGGTAATTCGAGTGAAGCTGTGGGTATTCTCAGGTCAAAAGCATGAGAGAATGTTGTGTCTGCTGTTTTACATATAGCTGCATAATATATAAAGGTTAATAACTAATAAGACTACTAGATAAAGATGAAAAACATTTCTTACACTAGGAGAACTTTTATAAAGTTCTTAATCTGTCTAATGAAACTAATTTATAATGTCTAACTTTTTGCTTGGAAATACAATTTATGCTTCTGATCCGGTTCTCATTGAAGTCAATAGCCAAACTTCTGTTGACTTCAGTGGTCCAGGATCCAGACATATATAAAAAGTTCATGATCTGCACTCACTTGCATTTGCGCACTTGCATTGAATGTGACACAACCTTTTCAGCACTGGCTGAGAAGCAGAGTTGGAATGGCAGGCTGTAGGTGCCCTGGCAAGGCACTGTGAGGGAACCTACAGGTATCTGCCAGTCCAGAGCTTGATTCAGACTTCTGCTATCAGTCTTCAGCTTTTGTGAACATTGTAAATCATCCACAAATTGAGGGTGGGAAGGAGGAGGAAATTTAAATGAAGTTGCATGTTTCCAATTTTTTTGTTGTTGTGGCTTGTTGCACTTCTTTTGTGTGTACTAACACTTGAAATGTTAAAGGTGAACTAGCTAATTCTCAGTTTAATGCCCTGTTCAGAAAATGCTTGTACATCTGTGCCATAAGGTAGTAACAGAAGGTCTTCTAGACTGACAGGCTCAAAACATCACCCATATTTGTTTTCTGTATATCTGTGGTGCTCATACAATATTTGACTTGTAAAGCAACAAAATTTTTTCTTCTAATAATTAAAACTTTAAGAAAAAAGTAACCTTATTTTTCAGCATTCTGTAGTTTTGTTACAAAATGATAGTTTATAAAGGGGTGGAAGAGATGCTGGTCATCTCTACAAAAACCTCTAGTATTTTTCTTGAAACAAAAGTATTCCACGAACAAAACCAAATCCCCAAAGTTTTCTCACTTTTTTTTCCCTGTTGATTTCTTTGTTCAAAATTCCATTTTCAATTTCCATAATAAATATTTTTGAAAACAACCTTAAGAGCATTGGTAGTTACGCTCTTTGGAAAATGCTCTAATAATTTAATCTCCTCATAAATACTGAGTATGTGTATAGTGAGTGAAATTGAGAGAAGGAATTATTCCTCCTAAATACTAACAGCATACTTCAGTCATTTAGTTGTGTTATTTGTCACCATACGTTTTGGGTTCCTACTATGTATATGATTATTAATATTATTATTAACTAGCCTTTTACACTGTGTGTAAAAACATGTTTCCTCTTTATATTAGAGGAGTTGGGAACAGAACATCACTTTAGAGAAATAAGGCCCCTGGTGCAGAAACTCACTTGGTCTCAACAATTAAGCAGGGACCCAGTTGTGAAAAGTCCAGTTAATGTAACAGAAAACCTGTGTGTTACGCTTCCTGTGCTGATGATCTGTTTCTTACACAGTCATTGCTAAACCCAGGACAATAGTTCACCTGAATGCATGGTATACTAAATATAATTGACTGTACTGTTCAGTAAATAATGCTTGCCAACTCTTACATGCTTTAGTTCATCAAAGGTACAAATGCATATTTAAATTTGTAGTACTGTGTATTCTAAAAATAGAATTGACTCTCAATTGTTGTGGTTACGAGAGGGCGGGATAAAACCAAGCTACAAGAACATGTGCTGAGGTGGTAAGAAGAAAAGAGGTCAGAAAGCCCCTGGCCAGCATCCAGTAAGTGTAGCCATAGCAGTGTAAGCGTGGCTGTCCGGCTGTTGGGTACGGGCTCGCTCATACAGAGCCACTCAAGTGCCCGTATGCACATCACAGTTAATCCACCCACCAACAAGCCAGAGTTGACAGTGTGGATTGCCTTTTGAGTACCAGGAGGGTGAGTTCTCTTGCCAGTGGCTTCATGAAAGTAACAAGGATTTGAATGCTACTTTTATCGTAAGTGATGCCATATTCTGAACCTCTCCTAATTCTTTTTGTATTTTAACCTACCTTAATTTTATTAGTGTGAAATTGTTCACTACTAAAGATAGTTAAATCACAGTAATAAACTGTCTATAGTTAAAGAGCCTGCAGTTTTGATCTCTTGAAGATGGGTATAGAAATCCCTTCTTTTTAAGCATTCAGGCCAAAATTACTGTTTTACTAATTAAAAGATTCTGCCTTTAGATAATCACCAGGTACCACAGATTTTGTTGAAAATTTTATTAACATAAAAGAATTGATCCTTGCTATGTAGTTGATAACCTGTAAGAGTGAAGGCCTTTTGTGAGATATCTCCCAGTTATAGTGTAACTTGTGCAGAAAAAAGATATGAAGCTTAATGCAAAGTTAAATTTCTAATATGAGCGTCACTAATTTTTTTTCCTTGTACAGTAACAGTAGCTGATTATATATCACGAGCTGAATCTCAAAGTAGACAGAGAAACCCTCCAAAGGAGACACTAGCCAAAACCAAGAAAGAAGCGGTAAGACTATTTTAAATGTATACTTCCTTTACTTCCTTCTTCTTTTGTTACAGTGAAACAGTAAAGGAATGATTGATTTAGGTCACTTCAACTACTCTGAGTTCAAGAATGAATCGTGAAAAGTCAAAATGGTTTAAACAGAATTGAGCATTAGCTCGCAGAATGTAGTGTTAAACCTGCAGAATATCAGTGGAGACTTGAGGAACTGTTTTAGTGTTCAAATTAAAAGACTTCGTGTACTCTAAAATACTATATTTACTGAAGTAGCATTACATGGTAAAATGCAAAAACTTCTATTACAGGGTTGCGGTGAGCCAGAGGAAAATTGACACTTTATGTTGACATTGTAATCTGTGTTTTTACTGAATTTTGAATATCCTGTTTTTATTCTTTAAGGCAAAAGATGCAATTGATGAAAACTGCCCTTCCGAAAAGGCAGTGAATGGTCCTGCTACAGCTGCTGGGGATGAGCCTTCTAAATTACAGCACAGTCCTGATGAAAAGAAAGTTACTGTTCAAGAGGAGGGAAATAATCAGGAAGAAGCAGTGCTGAATGGTGTTTCATAAACTGAAGTTCCTAGTTTACAGTTCTTCTACATTACATTTAAAATAGTGCTTGTATAAGCTTGCCAAAGATAGAATATGGATCGCCAGTCTTGACACCGCACTTTCAGTTCCTCCATTTTGGAATACAGAAAGGGGAGGGATCCTGAAGAAATCATATGTTAAACATACTTTGACACCTACTGTGTTATAAATATATCATCAGATGTGCCTTGAGATAGTATATGTAACATTTAAATAAACAAAATTGCTGGCTATAGGAAATGTTATTTTGTTTTCAAAATACGGCAGAGATGTGAGGGGGATCCCTAACATAATACTCTTTATGAAAGCATTAGCTGCTTTTGTTACATTTTTAATAATATGCAACCACTTCTTCACCTGAGGAATACTAGAAAGAAATGCAGTCTAAAATATTTTGCACTGAAATGTAATTTCTCCATTAGTTTAGTCTGGAAACTGGTCTGTTTTAATACATGTTTTTTAAATGCTGTATGTAGAGGAAAAATCTGCAGACCACTGGAATACATTTGTTAAATTCTCATACTCTGCAGGGATACTGGGTGACATTGGCAGTGACTGTTCTACATTGAGGCTTTGTTTGGTTTATTTATTAAACTGTACAGTATTTAAAAATCAAACATAGCTTTAGTTAACACTAAGCTGAATTAGTCATGTCCATTAAGACATAACCTGAACTACTGAAAAGATCAATTTCCAGAAAGTTTATTCTGTATAAACTACATATGTTAGTCCTTAGTAGAGTATTTTTATTTTTGTTTTGGTTGTTTGATGTGCAATATGTTTTTTTTGTATGCTGGTAGTAAAAGAAAATAAACTTTGATCTTCCATCTGTGGACTGTTTCTATCAGAAATTTAAATTGCTATTGACTTAAGGTTTTCAAGCTGTTAACACTAACTGTTGAAACTTACCTGCCAGGCAGCTTGAACCTTTAACTCTTACCAAAAAAAAAAGTTTTCTAACATGCTAACCTTGCATTAAGATGATGTAAAACATCAGTTAATTTAAAAAGACTTACCTTAAGAATTGCTTAACATGACTAACATATATAGGAACTAATCTAGGTGTAGAAGCATGATATGCTAACAAATCTTTTTGGGTGCATGAGCAAGAGTAATAATAAAGAAAATAGAAGTAGGAGAAAAAAAGTGGGGAGCAATGGAGTTGTAAGAAACCAGAGAGCACGTGCACTGCTGAAGCTATACTGATTTGAAATGAAATTTCTTTTAGCCAAATCAGGTAAAAGTGAGAAAGGAAAAAGGAAAAAAATATTCTTCACAGTACATGCCTTCAGCTGCTGTGCTTCATGCTGCTAGGGCAGAGTTGTACTAACTAGACTTAGGCATTTACTTCCTTTAAGGATATGCAATTTTAGTATGACTTAGTGTTGAGACTCTGCAACAGTGCAATGGTGTTCCCTCCTGCTGAACAAAGTGTTAGAACTCTAAACAGAAGAGTCCTCGATAGCAGCCCCAAGAGTGGAAAACAAATGAGAGGGGGGGAAAAAAAAAGCTGTTTAGAAACAGCCAATGTTACTTGGCAGGAAAGAACTTCAGTAGCTTTCATTCTTTGTAGGCCTTGACAGATGCAAATTGTGAAGCTGCGGCATGGCAATGTTCCAGTTGTGTGTGTGTGGTGTTTTCCTTTTTTTTTTTTTTTTTTTAAGCCCTGCTTTAAGTTCAGTAGTACAGCAGAGTATCCCTTTCTTTTACTTTTACTTTAAATTCTAAACATTTTCTTTTTCATACTCTTCCATTACTGATCTTGAGCCTCTGTTGTAAAAATGTACAATCTTTCCTTAGTGGTGCTTTGGTATTACTAAATGGCCTAGAACTAGTCTACAGCAATACAGCTACAGAGTAGCCAAAGTTCAGGCAGAGGATGTGAGACTACTTAACGTCCCTCATTGAAATAGGGGCATGGTTGTGGAAAAATGAAAGTTCCACACTCCACTGTATATTTATGAGCAGATGGTGTTAATGATTACATATGTTGTAATGCAGTTTTACCATGGTTGCAGAAAGGCTGGAAAGATTCCTGGAGCGTGACAGAACACTTTGGCCCCAATTCAGATACATAAGACAGCTGCTAATGTGTTTGGCTTCATGTAGCCTGGTAAATCCAGCTCAGGTATCCTGGTTTTATGTAAGTAGACCAGAATAGTTTGGTCAGAAGGGACCTACAGCGATCTGGTGCAACTGCCTGACCACATCAGGGTTAACCAAGCATTGGAGTGTGTTACTAAGATTCCAACCCAAATGTGTGCACCGACAGGCCTGGTGCATCGACCACTTCTCTAGGAAGCTTGTTCCAGTGTTTGACCACCCCCCTCTTGCTAAGGATGTTTTTCCCTAATGTCCTGTCTGACCTCCCCCCCGCCCAGTGCAGCTTTGTGCCATTCCCATGCACCTGTCCTCAGGGAGCAGGGACTGGTGCCTGCCTCTGCGCTTACCCTCCTCAGCCTCGATGTGGTGAGCAGTGAGGTCATCTCCCAGCCTCATCTCCAGAGGAGACAACCCAAGTGTCCTCAGCTTCCCCTCACAGGCATGCCCTGCAACCCTTCTACCAGCTTTGCTGCCCTCCTCTGGAGGCTTTCAAGGACAATACTTGGGGTGAGGCCACACCAATGCTGAACCCAGGGAGAATTGCCTTTTTAGGCTGGCTGTACTGTGCTAAACGCACCCCAAGCGCAGCTTGCCCTTCTGGCTGCCAGGGCAGCTGCTGGCTCTTGCTGAGCCTGCTCCCACCAGCCACCCCCAGGTCCTTTCCTGCTGAGCTGGACGGCCACGCGTCTCCCAGGCTGTGCCTGTGCCCTGCACTGCTCTGGCCTGTGCAGCACCCGGCATTGATCTTTGGACAGCCATCAACACCTTGATGTTCACCAATGTGCCAACATACCTAGATCCTCTGCAAGGCCTCTCCTCCCTCCAGTCACCGCCCAGCTTGGTATCATCAGCAAAATTACCAAGGATGCGTTTAACTCCTGTATCCAGACCACTGATAAAAACATGAAACAACCAGCGCTAATACTGAGCCCTGGGGGACCCTGCTAGTGACCACCAGTGGTGGAAAGACTTCCTTGTTCCTGATTACTACAAATGCAAACCTTATCACATGAACCATAACGTCGTAATTAATAATGTGTAAAACCACAGTACTTACTACAGATTTGTAATTTATTGCCATAAGATCCATTACAAGATGGAAGCTACTAAAAATATCTGGGATCTTCCAGATCCAGCAGTAACGCTTAAGAGCTGAACCAACCTTGTTTTTCACAAGGCAAGACAACTGAGTACATTCAGTTTCTTAAACTTTATTTCTTCAATTAGAAACAACCACATATCTGTCCTGTATCTTCCTGTCAAGTAATTCCTCCTGTTTTTTTTCCCACCTTCTCCCTAGACTGTTTTCATCATGCTAACTTTGGCATATGAAAGAACAGCAGCATGAATTTTAAACGTAACAAGATTAACAAAAATTAGGTAATGGCATGTCAGCACCCAGTAACATGCAAGAAGTTTTGGCCAAACCAAATAAGTGGCAGCTTCCACCACATACTAATGAACAGCTTTGGAAAACCTTTAAGCCTCACTCCCTCAGACATTTCCCAAAAAGTGGCTAAGAGTTGATCAGGGAGGAAAATACCTCCCCACATTCATTTTTCAAGCCTCATTTGTGTCAAGTCAAAGACTGACATTAAAACTTGCCTTAAGCTGTTTATAAAAAAAAAAATAATCACTTGAACAAACAAACCCTATGACTTTAATCTCCAATTCATTTTTTAGCTTGGTCTTCCAGTAAATCTTTAGCTTCATTGATTTTGGCTGCTACATATGGTGAACCACCTAGAAGAAAGATAACCTCATGTCACACTAGATGGAACAAGTATTTTGGGTTTTGGTGCATACAACAAGTAACAAAGTCATTTTCAAGGAGGCCATTTCACCTTTTAAGTGAAGATTAAAAAGTTACATGCATTAACAAGCAATTCTGATTCACTGAGGAACACAGAATTCAGAATAGGCAGAGGTGCCTTGAATTACTAACTTTAAGCATAACTTGATTCTGAGCCTTTGGAATGCCACAGGCAGCGTTTTGTAGTTTAGTCTTCAACTGAAACAGGAGGCTTATTTCTTCACTTGCCATGTAGGACCAATTTCCAGTGAATTCACATAAACTCAAGCTCACAAGGTAAATATGAAGTACACAAAAATACTCTGGTCTTTCACCTAAAATTAAGGTGATTTTAAGTCTCAGTTTGACAAGTCTTATTTTAATTGCATAGACACAGAAAAGTGCAAGCACCAGTTGACCTGCTGAATCTGTCTGCTTGCTTTAAACCGTTCAAACACAAGAATATGTTCCAATACAGTATGAATTTAGGCACTCTAAAATCTGTTTTCACTTTTTCCTTTTAGTAGCCAACGTATTCAATGTCACTTCCTACACAGTTAAGTTCATGGGTAAAAATATCTATTAGTTGATCAATGTGGATTATTTTTAATTACCTTTATCTGGATGATTCAGAAGCATGATGCGTCTGTGAGCTTCTCTAATTTTACTTCTGTTGGCTGTAGGGCTAGTTCAAAAGACAAAGAAAAACTAACTTGAGGTAACCTCATGAAATCCCCAAGATTAAAAAGATGTCTCAGAACAAGCACTCTGCCTTGCCCCAAAATTCTTTGATTTACATGTATGTTTTTCTTTTCCTATTATTATGTATAACATTTAAGTCCTGGGCAGGGTTTTTTAGGGTTTTTCCAATAGATTGCATGCCCAAGAAGACATGCTATAAAGACATGCTATAGCAGTCTAATACGCTTGGGAACATCCACACGTGTCTGGAGATGAGGGAAAAAATAAAAATAGGGGCAAGTTTTCAAGAATATTTTGGTAACAACCAAGTTAACAGGATTTATCCTGACACAGCAGTACTTAAAAGTGGTTTTGGTACTTAGCTCCCAATGAAATCTAGTACAATTACGCTATCTTGCAGAAGTAGCTAGCCACCTCAAAATCCTACCGTGTATGTCCCAGACAGGGCTCTCTCAAATGCCTGTGTGAATTAAAACTGAATATTCAATTGAAAAGGAACAAATCTACATTGTAACATTTTTAAAGGGTCAAATTTCATAGAGGGCTCTTGAAAAAAAGAAAAACTTAATTGATTGTTTTTAACTATTTGTATACAAACTTCCCAGTTGAAAGTTGCCTTCAAAGAGAAATGGTTCTTACTTTTTATCTTACTAGATAAACTTGCATATTTGGTCTTAGACTCTAAGTTTTGGCAGTGAAAGCTACTCCTCTCTCAGATATTCTAGAATAAGTGATGAATTTACACACAGGAATTAGGTGTGCAACACTTTCACACAGTATCTGAAATTCAACGGAAGTGACAGCAATCACAAGTGAGCAGCACAACCCTGTTCCCCACACAGAATCAGCCCCAGGTCTTCATGAAAATGGCTTCGAAATGGAAATTTGAATGTGCTTGGGATTTACAGATGTATGGAAGTCTAATTAGAGTTAGCTTGAAGCACACTACCATGCAGCAAAGAATCCCAAGTAAGTACAGAAAATCCTGAGAAGACACTCCGTATTTCTTGGCTTGACGGGGACAGTCTTGAGCACTAAGTATCCTCCTTTTTACCGTTCATTTATAGTAAATTTCCTTTTACCTCACTCCTAGTATTAAAGCTGCTTCTCGTTTAGTCATTTTGGGTTCAAATCCACCTCTGTAATAACCACGGAAGTCCTGGAAGGGAAGGTGTATTAGTTTAGAATACAATGATTATGTAAGTTTAACTACATCAGCTAAAACAACTCATTATTGCTGAGCTTTTAGTCAGTAACTGTATTGTGAAGCTTCTTTTGTAATTGCAATAAGAAATTCAGTTGAAGCAGAGCACACTAACTTAATACTTAAACCTGCCAGAACAACTCCTCTATTAGTCAACTACCATCAGAATTGCAGATTGTTAATAGTGACAAAATTATGTTTAACTTTAGATGAAATACTATATAGAGACAAGAGTCTGCAGCTACTTCACTGAGTACACTTTTAAATAAAAAGATGCCATTGATAAAAACTTACAGGTTTCGGTAGATTCTGAAGCGCTTGTTTTACTTGGGGCTCCATTTGCTTCATAGCTTTTAATGCATAACGACCTGAAAGAAATTAGCATTGAAGAAGACTAAGTATGATGTTTCATAAAGACCTGGCAATTCAGTTTGATTAGTAACTTACGGATTAGAATATGGAACAAGGATTTTTTTAGACATAAAAAAAATGAAGAAATTTTATTTTTTAACTACTGCCACATTTCTCATTATAGGCTCTCAGCAGTGTCCAGCATCAGGTATTAAAATGCATCGGTGCAGAAACAGGCGGCAAGCACATCTACAAACCTGCAAATCCAGCTGCGGCTATGGTCAGGCCAACCGCCACCATGGTACCTGCCTACACAGGAAACAAAGTCTTTGTTTACCAAAGAAAGAGAAACGAGACAACACACACACACAGAAAAAGGCCGTCCCTGCAAGCGGGCACCACCAACCCATAACCGCCGGGCTACACGGCGGGGCTACACGGGCGGCGGGGCCGGAAGAGATCCGGGGGGGTGGTTTTTAGCGCCGCAGCTCCTCATACCCGGCTCCCCAAGGCCGTGCCGCGGGCAGCGGGCTCCGTGCAGGCCGTGCCTCCCTCCTGGGCCTCGGGAAGGGCCGGAGTCCCCGCGGCTCCCGCAGAGCGGCCGGCCGGGCCCGGCCCCCGCCGCACTCACCATGGCCGCCGCTGCCGCCCGGCCCCAGGCCCCTCGCGTTGCCGATGGCCGGGCCGAGCTGGCGAAGGGCCGAGGCTCGTCGCTCGGCCCCGGGCCCCGCCGCACAGCCGCCACCGGCTGTCGTAAAGCGGGGCGGGGCGGCGGCGGTGACCGCCCCGGCGGGGCCGGGCCGGGCGCTGAGGTGGCCGCGGGGCGAGGGCGGCCCGAGATGGCGGCCTTGCGGCGGGGCCTGGTGCAGGGGCTGACGCGGCACGGTGACAGGCGGCTGTGCTTTGTATAAATGAGCGATGACGTGCTCGAGCTAACGTGTCCCAGACTCGTTTTTTTACAAAAAAAAAAAAAAAAAAAACGGGGTTTATCTCACGTCCCTGTGACAGGGCGTTTGCCCCGTCCCATTTTCCTTGTCTCCTGTCCATCCCTCTGAGCTCCGGCCTGCTCCTTTTGGGTCCCCGAGCATTATCGCCAAATTCGTGGAAATTCCACTCAAAGGGCACCTGCCCTTCCGTGCTGGCATGGTTCCAGTCAAAAGTCATGGTTTTGGAAATGGAATAACTCGGCCTGCAGGAACCTGCCAGCCTTCAGCACTGAGCTGCTTTTTCAAAAGGGTTGCAGCTCTAATTACAGCTGTCTGATTTGTGTTTAGTTTGCAGGAATTAAAAGCTTTTGTGTTACCTGAGTTCCTGTGGATGTGTTGGTGTCCTCAGAGGCACCTGGAAAATGAATGTGCAGTGTGGTCTAAGAGCTGGTTGCTGGTTAAGACGCTTGTAATTTTGCTGGTTCTAGCAGTGGAAAATATTTTTTCTTCTTCTATTTTAGCTCTTATGAGTGCTGAGCTCACTTTGAATACGTTGTAAGTTCAATTTGAGTGTGAATTGTGTTTTTCACTTAAATTTCAAGTGCCTGACGCAATGTCTTCTGAGGTGTTTTTGAGGTGGTCTCCTATTTCCTTCCTTCCCTGTTATCCAGGCAACACTATGTTAAAATAATCTGCTCATTTTTAAGGATGATAGAAAATAGGTTTTGGCAGCATAAGGTGCTTCCACAAATCATCTCTAAGACTTTCATGGGATGGAAATAAAAGGAAACTTTGATAAAGTGATCAAGTCCCTTCGTTGCAGAGCACGAGGGCCCTGCCATCCTGTGAAAACTTTTCAACTATGGGACAGGGAGCTAGCAACCGAAAAACAGCTGGATGTTTGCTTTATGAAAAAAAAACAACATGAAAAAAAAAAAAGAAAAGAAAAAAAGAAGAAAAAAAAAGAAACATACAGGCTTGGTAGCCAACTAAAGTTTCTTCATATAGTGAAAAGAATTAGGTTTTAAAATGGTTTCCTCGTTTTATGCGTTCTCTATCCAAAAAAAGGTGTAGAGCAATGCAAGCTAGTGGCCTTTCTGAGGCATTACCAGTGATTTCATTTTTTCCTATCATCTAAAACAAATAAGAGAGTGGGAATCCTTTCCTGTAACTTATTGCATGAGGTTTGGTTTCCACGTTGTGACAGAACCTTTTGTGGGGCCCAGATCCTTGTGGCTTTTGAGAGAAAGCTGTCCCAAATGGGACTGCTGTTGTCTTCCTTTCCTCACTTTCCCCAGCTTATGTTGGGAAGTACGGGAGACTGGTCACAGATGGGGTGTTGCAGGTTTATACCTACTGGAACTTTCTGTTATATTTTTACTCCCTGAGAGGATCCAAACTTCATCTCTTCCCAGTGTTCTGAGTTCCCTAGAGTGTGCTAGAGGTGTTCCAGCAGATGGCACGTGGGCACATTGTATGGGACGAAGACTTAAAGCCAGTGATACAAACCGCCACCTTTGCTAAGGAAGATGGTATCTGGGGGGTGCCTCCTGCCACGTTCTGAATGTGGTCTCTTCTAAGGACTTTTGTAGCAGCCACGTGCCTCTAGGTGGTACAGGATATATTAAATACTCCTCTCCCTCTGGCAAGCCAAAGGAAGAACCGCTGCTTGCCCTTCCTTCGCACTGCCTGTCTCCAGACTGCTTTGGCGCGGGTGGCAGCTGTTGGAGCTCCGTCCTGGCCAAGGTACTGAACTGCTGCCACTAAGCTTTCCAAATGTGTGTCAGGGTTAAGAAGTTTTTTGTGCGGAAGTCTGCAAATAGCTGCTCTGAGGCTAGTCCAGACCTGTTTCATTTTCCTCCTTGGCTGCTCAGGAAACCTGAGTGAAGTACAGTAAGGGACTGGATGTTTAAATGCTGTCAGTTCACATTTAAACACAAAATCAGTAAGTGCTTGTGTGTATGAGTAGCTTTGATAACAAGTGCTTGAAGGATCAGAACTGCGATGTATTATTTCTGAAACTGGAAGATTTATGAATTTTTACTTATACATAGGTTGTACTCTCCAGAAACTACTCGTCTAGACGCCCTGTTGGCAAATGGTGTCTTAAGTCTTGCCAAATGCTGAAACTTGATTTTGTGCAGGCTCTGTACATAAATATTAAGGTGATTTCTTACACAACAGGTAGCTTGGTGTTTTTTAAGCCTTGGTCCTTCAAACTACTACAGCTACAGAGCATACAGCTAGAGCTTTATGGACCTGCTGGTGGCCATATGGACACTGGGCGTGTTGCTGAAATCATAGTTATTACTGCTGATTTCTAGGAATTAGGAAGCAGGCATCATAAGGAGTATCAAAATCAAACAAACAAAAACAGAAAATGCAGAAAACCTCATAGAAATATTTTTTTTTCCACAGACAGAGGTGGAAGTGCTCTCTTTTGCCATTGGAGTTTCCATTTATTTAGAAATAGGAATTCTGCTCTGTTTGCTTTATGCGTTCATTTTATAGCACCTTATTCCTCTAGATCTTCTCTCTGTCAGCCTTGTGTTGTTGTGCAGAGGATCATTCACAAGGAAAAACGAATAAGCTCTGATGGGCACAAATTAAATCAGTTCACTGCGTTTTTTATCCCTTCTGAAGAATGTCTGTTTTTTGAAATCAGGAGGCAGGCAAAACTACTGAGTTTTTTTAAAAAATATCCTCTCAGCTGGAGTATACAACCTTTTATTTCACTTACTGTGTTTCTAAACTGCTCCCTTTATATTTTCCAGAGAAACCCTGAAGCTTTTATGGTTTCTTCTGTCAAGAGTTTCATCCTAATGCTTTCTAAAGGTTTTCCACTCAATTACAATACCTTCTGATAGAAGGTAATTTTCCTTTTATAAGCTTTATCTTACTGGACTACCCAAAGCAGCCACATGTAGAACATAAGCAAATTTCTCCATTAAATGTACCATTTCTGCAGAAACTTGGCAATATTTTCTCTTAACCATATCCTCCACAAACTGGATGACAGGTGAAATAGTTGTGTGTTGAGAAGGTTTGTGATGTACCTGTTCAACATCTATATAAGGCTGCTAAACATTTCTGTAAGTGAAAATCACGGTTATGTGCTGCAGCAGTTGTCCTGTGCACCAAGGTGAAAAATTTCTTAGGCTCTTTTAAATGTTTTATCCTCTTTGATTTTAGAACACTATATATATATATATATGTATATAATAGAGATTAGGTAGAAATTCTTGTTTATTTTCTTTTCTCCATTTTTTTTTCCTATTTTTTCCCCCCATGCCTTACTTTCTTTGGCTATAGTAGTCTGCCAATTACGTTTCACATCTCCTTTCTTTTTCTTCTCATTTATCCTTTTTGAGATTCCGTTACTTGTTGTGTCCTAAACATCTGTACCAGAATACAACACTGCGCTGTCTCACCTGTGGCTAAATTACGTTGGTGTTTGTAGCATCACTTTGTCATTAAATTGATAATCATAATTATTAGCGCATAGTGTGGATGACACTAATTGCAAACTGAGATTCACTCACTTGGTAAGAATTGTTATGGGCTTTTTTTTAATCAAACAAAGCAGGATTTCACTGTAATTTGACGCTAGCTATGAAGTGTGTATGTGTGGCAGGTATAACATCTGTGTTCACAACAATCATAAGATAATCTGTCTGCCTTGCAGTGGCATTATTTGGCATCCCAGCTTAGTTTAAAAACAGATAAGGTTGCTGGAAAGCAATGGAGAGGCAAGGTCTGTAATTGTTAGTAAATTAGTCACAAAATTCCCTGAAGCTGAACTAAGGAATACAGCATCAACATGTGAATTTTCTCTCTCAATAGTTTCTAAAGTCAAGTTTGATACTTACCATCTTTTACCTGTGGTATCCTAAGATATGCTTCTTCTTAGGGGAAAAGTGTAACAGCACTCCTCGCCCATGGACATATAAGAAGCTTTCTTGAGCCATAAGTGTTCTTCTGAGATTGTGGAAGGTTTTGCAGCTTTGGTGGTGGTGATGAGGTTGAAGTTGAAATTTAAATCTTAAACTGTAATGCATGGGTACAGGTGATGGACATGGTAATGGGCAGTGCTGGTTTTGTGTTTTGCTTTTGGTTTCTATGTTCCACTACAGTGAAAGAGAATCACTGAGTTAGGTGGAACCTTCCAGAAGGAGAAGCTTGTTCCTTTTCTTTAAAAGCAGCTGGTGACATTTCGAGAGAAGATTCAAGACTGCAGGCAGGACAAGAAAGGAGTGAAAGAAGCACAGCAAAGTCCAGGAAGGGTTTTGCTCTGGCAGGGAGATTGCTGCAAGGCCTAGCAGGCATACAATC